>NCQT01066235.1:8403-18443 GCA_002740465.1 Stenocereus thurberi
CTGTCATTCTTTCTTCCACAGGCATGACAACTCAGGGGTATCCGTAAGTCAAAAATACACTCATTATAGGTCAAATATGGGGTCAAATGGGGCAGAAACCTGTAAAACACAGAAAGGAATCATACCCGAGCGTAAAATGGGGAGAAGAGTATAAATTATAACATAAAGCATATAATTTTTCCTAAAAATATAGTCAAATAACACTAAAAAATGATGTACACTTTAAGCACTTATCAAGCTCTCCCATGCTCAAACTGTTGCTTGTCCTCAAGCAAACACTATAGAAAACCAACTAGGGAAGATGCAACTGAACAACCTCTTTAAAATAGGCAAACTATAGCATGTCACAAGTAAGAGTAACAATGAACGATAACCCTAAATAGTGCGCAAAATGTTTCAAAATTAGGAGGAAAAGAAGGTTTTCAAAGAAGTGCAAGGCCACAAGCTCAACATCAAGCTTAATCACCCCCAAAGAACCACAAAGCATGTCATGCAAGCACATGAAATTGTATAGAGCCAAATGGGCTGGTGGAATCTCACTTTTGAGAAATGTTGAATACTCCTACTCATGTGTTTGAAATATAACATAGATCCACTCAAGATTCATTCCAAAGATGTAATCTACCATAGGCTTATAAAGACTCTCAAACTCTCCACCACTAAAATGCAGTATGCACAAGACAATCAAGAGGACTTTAAATAGGGTTATAATGTGGCCTAAAAAGGTTAAGGGAAAGGAGTGGACAAATACATTTGGACAATGTGGAGCTATTTAGCCGAATGACTATAGAGCAACCCATAAGGCACCAATTAACCAACAAGTTCACTAGCAATCCAAACCTCAAAATACAATGAACAAACCCCACGAATCAAGTAGGAAACGAATTGACAAAGAAAGAAACTCAAGCTACTTACATGCCTAATGCCAATCACTTATTCATTCTTTTTTTTTTTCATTTCCCCTTTTTTCCTTTTTTTGTTTGTTTCTTTGTTTTCTTCTTTTTTCCCCCTTTTCTTTAACATGTCTTTTTGCTCTTTTTCTTTTTTTATTGGTTATGCGAAATGAAATGAAAATTGTAATTATTGAAAGACATAGGATCACTAAGTATCAACTCATAACTGAATACATATATGTACACAACCCAAACAAGAGGGAATCAAAGCAAAATACTCAATGTCATCAATCCTTCAACAAGCCAACATACTAAAGCCACCTTAAACTTAAGTATCCCCAAAACCACCCACTTCATAGATGAAGTAATGCTCGATAGACTTGGCGTAAAGGTAGGAATATGTGTTTGGCCAAGGGCTAATATAAAAGGATCACAACCAAAATGGCTATAAGCTCTAAGGGTTAAGCAAAGGGAAAAAATATCTAACACAAGGGTAGCCTATTTGGCTATGTGGCTAAAATGAACAACAACAAAGAATGCCTCTATCATATCATCAAATATGCACATGCTAATGTGATTTTGAGCAAGAGTCTAGGCAAGTTCCCGGGATGCAACATAGAAGAGTCACACATATGGAAAAAAAACATGAGACTAAATATAATGAATTAGTCCAAATAAGGCTCAAAATGTCACGGGATATCTACTAAAGTCGCATTAAGCTCATAAAGTAATTCCAATGTATAAACATTAGAGCCAAAGACTCCAGGGGATAATAAAGTTCTCAATCAAGACAAGGGTCAAAATAAAAAATATTTATAGAACCTTCAAAAATTTTCACACCAAATGGGATTACACATCAAAAAATACTCAAGCTCATGAAAGCTATTTTGCCTAACAAACATCATTTAGGGAATCCACATCATCCCCACATGCAATCCTGGAAATGTAAACTTAAAATGCAACACTATAATGCAAACCTAAAACTATATGATCTAACATGTATGCAAGCTAATAACCAAAATGGAAACATCAAACTACCCTTCCCCTACGGTTAAATAAAGCATTATTATGCAATGGAAAGAAAGTAAGAGAAAGGAAAGAAAAACAAAATATAACGATCTCACTAGGTTAGACGCAGAGTGAACCTAAGCTAAGGCCTCCACGAAAATGGAGTAAATAGAGCATCAACCACTCCATCATATCTTTAGGACTTGGCTCATGAAAGCAGACACTGTTAAAGCACGCAGGAGCTTTTCAAACTCTTGGGACCATAAGTCAGAAAATAAAAGGTAAGAGGCAATAACAAAAATCACACCGAAGATAATAAATATCCTCTCAACCTTAACAATGGCTTGGGAAAAATCATAGGAAGGATTAAAGAATGTAGACCACATGATTTTCCTAGATCGGTCCCCTAGGCAATGTAATATAGATCAAGAGAGACATTAAACCCACTAAAGCAACCTACGGACACAAAATTATTAGCATTCCCACCAAGCATATTGAACATGTTAACGTCATTGCCCAAATCAACATTAGCATCAAAAATCATAGGATTTTTAATGGGCGTGTCAATGTAATAATTAGGTAAAGGAGAGGGTACTGAACAAATAGGTGAAATATGAGAATGATCGAGGGGATTAGGGAGAACATTATTACATCCAAGGCTAGCAAACTCCTTATGCACGCACTCATAACGACACTCCTCTAAAGGAGTGCTAACTAGATTATGTACCTTATCAAAAGTATCTTCCGACTCAAAACATGCATCAACAACATCAAACCTAACAACAAACCCAAAAGGCTCACTCGGGTTTATTTACTTCCCTAAGCCCAAAAGCTTGCATACATGTTTATCAGGGCTAGTTTGATAAGTGCTTAAAATGTATATCATTTTAGGGTCATTTTTCCTGCATTTTTAGGGGAAATTATATGCTTTAGGTGATAATTTATACTCTTTTTTCCATTTTACGCTCGGGTATGATTCTTTTCTATATTTTGCAGGATTTTGGACCTTTTTGCTTTTGCGTTGACCCTAAATGAGTGTATTTTGAGTCCCCATAGTTGTCCCTGAGTTGCCATGCCCGTGGAAAGAAAGAAGAACAAAAGAATACCTGGCAGTGGACACCATGGTCAGTCCATGGTGGGATGTCATGGTCCATTGTGTCTTTATTTCCTGCGAGACTTTTTGTTTTATCGCAAGCTCTTTGACTTCCTAGCAGTTATTATTCCATTATTACACATGGCTATTCGTCTTTTAGAATTTTACTACAAAAATGGGGGCTCTATCCTCACACACACCCATCATCTCATCTTATGCTCCTTTCCTCTCTTCAAGTAGATCAGGATTAGTTTACATTAGAGAGAGTGTGTGAGATAGAGTTGAAGTGAAGATTTGCAAGGATTCCATCCTGGGTTCGTAATCAACGGTTCAACCACAATTTTTGACTGAGCAATTCTTTTCTCTTCTCTTCTCTTTCCTCTTTAGATTTATCATTTTAGAGTAGTTAGTTGTTTAATCTTTGATCATGTGTAAAAAGCTTACTCTTGTCTAGGAATTTCATAGTTTATAGAAGTGTAGTTAAATCATGTTTTAGTTTATTCAATTGTGCTTATTTTCGTGATTGGTTAAATTTCGTTTTGTCAAGTGTTTGATATTTTGTGAATTGATTTTTGGCCAAAATTTACTTGCATACTTAAAACAATCAAGTGAAAAATTGAAAGGTGACATTTGGTTGTTGGACTGCTTGTTAGAACCTATTATTGCATCGTCTCGGAAGAGCGATTGTTAAGTTAGGAGGACTGTTAAGTTAGGAGTAATCAAAAACATTAAACTCGGATTTAGTCAAATTTACTTGAAAGAGAACATTTGTTTAGTTTAGGCAAATTTAGTTGATTTCGAAAGAATACACTGAATTTCTATATAAATTGCAATTCTTCAAAATTAACCAATTAGAGAAATGCACATGTTTATAATTTTGATTCAATTCCCTTTCATAACTCGAAATTCCTAGGCGTTTTTTTTCATATTTGACTTAGAAAAGTTTATTTGCAGTTGTTAATCAAAACCACTTGAATTAGAATTTTTCTTAGCATTTCTTGAGGGGATATAGCCTAATAGATCAACCTAGTCTCTGTGGGATCGACCTTGATTGCTACAATGCCACCATGGATTTGCAGGCCTATCAAGTTTTTGGCGCCGTTCTAGCGGACTAGCGTGAATATTGGGTTTTTCCTGATAGGTTTGACTAAGCATTTTGTTTTTCCTTGAAAAAAACAAAAAAATTTAAAAATTAAAAATAATAAAATGGAATTTAAGAAACAACAATGGCAATTTTTCATTTCTCCCAATTCGAGCATGAAATATTTTGGAGGTATTTTAAGTGTTTGAATGTCTTTCTTGCTTAATGTGGTTCTCACGTGAGTAAATGGGAAATTTTGGCCTTTGTTGTTGAGGGTGTAAATAGTAAAACCCGAACTTTTTTAGGGTATTGGGATTTTTATGAAAAAATATTGATGAAGCATGATATTTGCTTAAGTGGATTCCTTGGGATTGATTTGAATTTAAGAAGGCTACTATTATTTCTAAATGTTGATTTTCTGATCCTTGTGCATTCTATTCTGGATCTTATTATGCCGCTTTTTGGTGTGATTTGTGTAATTCTTCTGACCCTGCTGCTAATTTGTGTCCTTATTATGGATGCTATACTAAGTCTTATTTTGCATCACCCATAGACAATGCTAAAGTTATTATGACCTTAAATGATTCATCCTTTCCTTTAGTTCAATGCACGAGGCTCAGGGAGGGTAATCCTTTTGGGTTTGATGGTAGGTTTGATTTTGGTGATACATGTCTTAAGTCAAAAGATATTTAGATGTCGTGCATGATCTAGATGAGATTCCTTTAGAGGGGTCACGTGATGTTCTTGTGCATGAGGAGTTTCCTAGCCTTGGTTTCCCTGATATTGTTCTCCCTAATCCCCTTGATCATTTCCATGTTTCCCCTATGTGTTCACAACCCTCTATTTCCCCTGAGTATTGTAAAGCTTGTCATGGAGCTACAAATTTAACCACTACTTCGACTTATAAATAATATTTATAGCATAGGAAAGTAGGGATCGATCCACGAGGAAAGATTATATAAAAAAGCTAATTTAATCCTAAATAATTTTCCTAATCTAATTTATTGTTTCCTCTCTTTGTATTTCTAAAATAAATCAAATTTAATAAATAAAAATCTGGAAAAGTAGTCAATATTACTCCTAAATATTTTAGATTTAATTCTGGAAATAAAACAGTAATTGGCTATCCTAAATAATCTAGAAAAATAAAAAGAGAATATAACTCAATCTTCAACTCGAAATCAAAACAGAAAATAATAAACAAAAAATAAATATTAAAAATCACAAACAGTGACCTAAACTAATATTCTTCAAGTTTATAAGCTTATAACTCTAGAATTATACCGAATTAGCTTCAGAAAAATGAAAACAGAAAATCACTGCAGATAATTAAAACAGAAAATTCAATCTGAAATTACAAATAAAATAAATTGCACTAACATGAATATGAAATTAATCAACAAAATTACCCTAATTTAAGGTCATAATTTTCTGGACTCAATAACACCTAATAAACGTGAAATAAATATTAAAAATGAAATTTCTAGATTTATTGAAATAAAAACCTGCACATATCAAATTCACGAAATAATTCTGAAAAATTATCAAATAATTTCCAAATTACAAAATTAAATAGAGGTAGATTAGGACACTATATAAACCCTACGATTGATCAACAATTGAAAGAAAATGAAAGAAACTATTTTTAGCCTAATTTTTAACAAACTGGTAATTAAACAATAAAATAGAATATAAATCAAATCTAAAATTATAACCACTCTAAAAATCAAAATATAACTAATCTAAAATTACCAAGACACTCCTAAAAGACTATTATTTTGGGGACGGGGCAAACAAAATTTATATCAAAGCTAATAATTGAAAAATAAAAATTGACAACCTAAACAAATTAACTAGAAGCAATAAATAATTATCAAAAGATATCAAATTTATGAGAAAATGCTTAGCATAATCTATATCCACCATGCAAATTAATATTTATCATTAACAGACAAGTCGATTTCATCCATGAGTTAAACTATAGAAGATACCCACCAGCGGATCCTCGCCGTTTTTCCTTATATTATAGTTTAATTAGGTACAGCCCTAATATAAACCCTATTAATTTGATAACTCTTACACCAGCGCAAGAATTTAATCAAACTAGAGCATTACGTACTAGAAAAACATTATTTAATGCTTTGTAACCAATTCACCAGTAAATCGATTTAACAAAGATCCATAATGATTACCTAATTAAAAAAGATGGGTTTGAACCATCCATGATTAATTGGGAAGATACTAATGCTTAAAAGACGATAACTTTTATGTATTAAAGCATTTGAAACTACCATATGAATTCATATTAAACTAACTAGTATGCATTCTAATTAATATAACACGAATATTATGAATGGTAAATACTAATCGCTATAGAATCATGAATATAAATCAACCAGACAATAAAGTATGAAACTTGTTTCAAAATAATCAACTTAACATAGTTTCAAATAGATTATACTAAGCACAAAAAAATTACTCACTCATATTAAAATTAAAATCATAAAATTTACCCAAATAATTCATGCTTAATAATAAACTTAAACAACTAAAATAAATTAAAGTGAAAACAAAACCAAGAGCTGAGGTCGTATTACGTAGAGATGAATGATGATAATGATGGGCCGATGATAATGATCTTGGTGATGAAGGGGGGAAGCTAGGCTGCGTTGAAGGAGATGAGGCCGTGGCTGATTTGCGTGGGATGATAGATGATGATGATGAAAGATAGGCGTGAGGTTGAAGAGGTGTGATGGAGGGTGGGTTGGGTGTGAGGAGATTGAAGCATGAAGATGCTATGGGGTTGGAAGCATGATGATGGTGAGATGAAGATGAAGGAGCTGTCGTGGAGATCATTGAAGGAGGGTGCTGTGACTTCCCTTTTATTATGGTGAGGGTGATGGTGATTAGGGTTAGTAAATAGGATTTTCTTCTTCCTTTCTTCCTTCTCTCTCAAGACTTCTAGCTCTTATCCAACTCTAGAAACCCTAGCCCAATTAAATAATTATAGAAATAATATTTTCTATAAATTATTATTTTTGGATCGTCTTTATAACCAAGCGTGTAAAACCCGAACTTCGACGTGTTCTCTTCTCTTTTTATTTTATTAATCCCTAACCTGAAAAATATATAAAATAAAGTAAATTAGATGCAATAATATATATAATATAATCAAAATAATTATTAAAACTATGCATAATTTTTGCCTTAACAAATTCCCCCATACTTAGAATTTGGACGTCCTCGTGCAAAGAAGTCTTAGACTCGACTTAAAAAATCTGATCCTCTTTCTTTCTTATAAAGTTATGTATAACTATGATATTCATACTACGCATTGGCTTGCTTTTAAAATAGTTTTATCGAAGATTAATTCATTTTTCCTCCTACAAGTAAATAACGACTAGACATCCAACTACCATCAAAGAGTTTATTCATCAATCTCACAACATTTCCATAATGAAGTAATAAGATCAATAATTATCCATCTCTTTTAAATATGCATACACCAATCTAGAGGTCTAAAAATTTAAGATAGAAAAATTGAGGCATGGTATGGCTATAGAGACAATTGAACTAGGTAGAATAACTCATTGAATTAGTTCTAAACTTGCCTTGCATTTATTTTCTCTTGTTCTTCTTGCTCTTTTTTTTTTTTCAAACTCCATTTGCGCATGTATTGGAGGCCCATATAGCATCTTAGAAATTTAACACTCCTTATCTCACACTCACCCGAATAGAGGTGCTGGAGCAAATAATTTATGCTTATGTTTATTTCTTTTTGATAGTTAGTTTTGGGGCGACTCATTGGTCGGCCCAAAAAGGGGCATGACTCTCCCAATCATGGGCTACTCCATACATAAGGGTCATTTGAGGCCTAAACTTAAGGGGAATAAGGTGCCGAGCCACCTATTCCTACCCATGTTGGTAATCTAACCTTTTTTTCTTTCCTTTTTCACTTCCTTTTTTTTTTAATTTATAATAAACAGACAAGAAAAGTCACAATTTTAATGAGTTACTCAACTAATTCAATAGTGTAAGAGATGGGCTAGGTCATTTATTGCCTCTGAACGGCTATATAATATGATAAAATAAGATGGATAATCGTGATAATTACTCATTAAAGAGATATATGAGGATCAACTCAATCTTCTCTGAAGGACAGTTAGCTTTCTTAGAAGTCTTCACTCATAAAAGAATACTAAAGATAGCTAATAAAACAAAAATTTTCTAAGCAAGTGAGCCTAGCATAAACTCATATTATGCATTATTTATAAGAAATTTTTTTTCAATTTTCTTCTTTTTTTTAAGAATAAATACTACAGGAATTAATTTTTTTTAAGAATAAATACTGTAGGACTTAAATGCAGGATGCACCCTCCCACACTTAATTCATGCATAGTCCCTAATGCATGCAAAAAGATAGAAATAATGAAAGCAAAAACAAAAGTAAATAGATACTTCCCTAAAAACGTTGGGTGGTCTTCCAACCAGCGCCTTTATTTACAGTCGTTGGCTTGACTCAAACGGGCTCATGGATCCCCAAGTTGGATCTCTTCCACTAAGCATACCTGATCTCCGTCATAAAAATGTTTTAGCCTATGACAATTTACCTTGAAAATCTTGTTATTAGCAAAGGATTGAATCTCAACAGCACCATGTGGATAAGTCTTTACTACCATAAAAGATCCTAGCCATCTAGAGTTTAACTTACTAGGAAAGAGTCTCAGTTTTGAACTGAATAATAATACTTTCTCACCTACCTAAAATTCCTTTCTGACAAGTTTGGCATCACGAAATGCTTTGGCCTTACCTTTGTAAATGACTGAATTATCATAGGCTTCCAAGCAAATCTCTTCTAGTTCCTGCAATTGCAATTTATGCTCTCTTCCTGCTAACTCATAGTCAAGATTACATTGCTTCACAGCCTAATAAGATTTGTGTTCTATCTCAAGAGGGAGATGACATGGCTTCCCAAAGACTAACCTATAAGGTGACATACCAATAGGAGTCTTGTATGCAGTCCTATAAGCTCAAAGAGCCTCATCTAACCTAAGACTTCAATCTTTGTTGTCAGGCCTAACTACTTTTTCAAGTATGCCCTTAATTTCGTTATTAGAGATTTCAACTTGGCCATTTGTTTAGGGGTGACAACTAGTAGAAACCTTATGAGTCACATGATATTTGGCTAACAAGGCACCTAAAATGCTATTGCAAAAATGGGTCCCCCTATCATTGATGATAGCTCTTGGTACTCCATATCTATGTAGAATGAGAGATTTAACATGTTTCACCATAGTCTTAGCATCATCAGTTCTAGTAGCTACAGCTTCTATCCATTTGGATACATAGTTAACAAGCACAAGAATATAAGTATACCCAAAAGAAGGGGGAAAGGGTCCCATGAAATCAATGCCCCATACATCAAAAATTTCACAAACATAAACATTACATAAAGGCATTTGACTCCTTCTTGATAGATTTTCAGTCTTTTGGCACACTTCACATCTTTTACAAAAATCATAAGCATCACGAGAAATAGTAGGCCAATAAAATCCACACTCAAGAACTTTATGTGATGTTCTTTTGGGTCCAAAATGTCCCCTACTTTCTGAAGCATGACAAAAGGTTAGAATGGAATGAATTTCACTATCATCAACACAGCGCCTTATTATCTGATCACCACAAAATTTTCATAGATATGGCTCATCCCAAGCATAGTATTTGGATTGAGCTCTTATTTTTTCTTTTTCAGCTCTAGTCAAGTCAATGGGAAAAGTTTTGGTGACTATATAGTTTACAATATCAGCATACCAAGGCAACCCACTAGTAACAGCATACAAAGTCTCATCAGGAAAACAATCAGTAAAGGGGCTACCACTCTCCCCTGTTTCTAATCTACTCAGATGGTCAGCAACTAAATTCTTAGCTCCAGGTTTATCTTTAATTTCCAGTTGAAATTTTTACA
>NCQT01066244.1:2489-12680 GCA_002740465.1 Stenocereus thurberi
TGTACTTGAATGCATGGTTACAAATGAGCCCCCTTGGTAGTTTATATGCACATTCACCTCCTCAATGGATGGTGGAGATCTTCTTGATCCCATGACTATTATTGCTCTTTCAGAATATTTTATATAAATATCCTAGATACTACACACAAGTAGAATAGTGTAGGACATTTTAGATGATAGTCTAGAATATTCTAATATAGCCTAGAAGATTCTAGGACTCCCCATAAGGTCCTAGATACTATAGAAGCTTCTAGAACAGTCTAAAAGTATTTAGAGTTCCCCAGAAGATTCTAGAACACTCTAGACTATCCAGAAGGTTCTAGAACACTCTAGAATATTCTAGCATATTTCAGAAGCTTCCAGACCATTTTGGAAGACTTCCGAATATTCTGAAACTCTCTGAAAATGTGGGCCGTGACACAAGGCACATCCATGTGATAATGAGTGGTGGAAACGTTTTGATGTCATTTTCAATAAATTTACCACCAAACCTAGTCATGTTTTATTGGGTTTATGCAACGACGAGTTTGCCTTATTTTGTAACTTTGGCCAAATGTACTCATGTTGGTTAGCAATGGGAACCACACACAAGTTGCTACCATGATAGTATAAGAAGAAACAATGTAAGTTTCTTACTTTGTTTATTCTTGACCCGAGGTGTCCAACGTAACAAAATATAAGTTTGTGAAGTTTTTGTCTCATGAAAGTATTCTTTGACATTGATCTTGAAAGTATGCTTTTTAGACATGTGTCTTATGGAATTATGGGTTATCTCTTATGGATCTATATAGATACAAACATGTTGTATTACGAAAGTAGGACGTCTGGCTGTGTTGCCTTATAAAAGTATGCCTTATTGATGTATTGTGTACGATAACAAAATTATTCACTTGGATTTGAGCTTTGTTTTTTTAATTAATCTAGACTATAGAAAAAATATTCTCCTTCTATACTTAGAAAGTTCATCATCTATGCATATACTTGTAGCGATAACATCTTCCCATGCTTAAGCTAAGCACACATAAGAAAAGAGGGAAAAAATTAGCCCAGTGCAGCAAGCATGGCAGGAACAAGCACTGGGCATGGTTGTTTGTGTTGGGAGTGGCATATACTTCCATGCTTAAAAAAATGGATAACTTTCCACATGTGTAGTTGTGGGGATATTTCTCTTAGTGAAAATTTTATGATCCATACGTTCAACAATGTGAGTGTTGCAAATATTTTAGCGGATAAAATTTCTTCCAACTAAATGTGATATCATTTGAATTTTTAATAAAATATAAAACATATAATATATAATAATATTACATTAATACAACACAAAAAAGTGCATAAGTGGGAAAAAATACAAAAAATATGATAACTTCAATAAATTAAGCAATTGAATGTCATCATTCAAATCACATAGACTAATTTACAAGCTCGCTATGAACTAAGAATATAAGATGTATCCAAATTATTACTACAACATTATGAGTATCCACATCAAACACTCAAATTTCTTTTGACCTATTAAATTAAGAAAAAAAGAGAAAGCTAACTGCATAAACAAAACTACAGCAACATTTTAAGAACCCTTATTCTCTGTTCCCATCTTGTTGTTGTTGATCTTAAAAAAAAGAAAAGCCCAAAAACACCAAAGAAAACATAAGTAATTAGGGCAAGAATGAGAAATGTTGTGGGAATTTGACAAAAACATCCCAATCAAATCAAAATGGAACAGAACAAAGGAAAACCACAATGGATATCAAATGGAGGCAAGCTTCCAAAAAGACAAGGAAATCCATCCTCGAAACAAGATCTCAAAAACACACGCAACTAAAATCTCACAAATCAGAATCCTGCTAACAAGTCGGCATATTAACAGATAGAGTTTATAAACCACAATAACAAAGTAAGACACATAAACAACCATGCCAATGAGATGGGTAAATAAAGTCAAGACACCATTAGAGAGAATAAAAAGGGCATACACACCTGCATTGTATTTGCAAAGTTGAGAATTCCATGTATGTAATCTCCATTCCCAAAGAGTACCCATTGATTTTATTTAATGAGCAGGAAGGGTTAGAGACAAAAGCCTCATTAGAAATGAGGTAATGATTAAGAAGGAGAGGACGAAGGCAAAATAACTACCTCATGCTACCAGCCAAATCTCACAATATGGGTCACAAAACAAGAAATAATTGTGCTTATCAAGTACATATTGAACAAAAAAATGAAAGGATTATGTAGATAGAAGTATTTGCTGTCATCGACATTACCAAGGTTAGAAGAACTGAAAAGAAGGAAGTAGAGCATAAATTGAACAGTAGATAATAATTGGAAAATCACTAGGCAAATCATATCACTCCTTGTCATGGGCGGTGCTATTAAGGTGCAAGGGGTGTCATTTGACACGCTAGCTTTTTGAGGGGGGAAAACAAATATAGGATATTCTGGCCAAAAAAATATTGTATATATATTAATTAGTTTGCATAAGTTTCACAAAGACATAGCTAGTGGAGTGGTTGGGTGCCTATATTTGTTATAGGAGGTCGGTTGTTTGACTCTTCGTGCCACGCTTTTGTGTGTTTTTTAAAATTTTTTTAATTCCACTTCACTTTAAACTTCTTAATTATTTCTCACTACCCTTGTTTCTCGCTCTGGGTTCTGCCCAGCCTAGATCGACGTACACAGAACCCCATGTCCGCACCCCCAGAACACCTCTCTCCCTCCCTTTCTCTGCCTAGTTGCCCTTGCCGCCTTTCGCCGCCACTAGTGGCCCACAAGATGGCCGTCGTAGCCCGCTGCCCGCCAATGTGCAGTCTGCTTGCCTCCAACCTACTCCTCTAGTCCCCTAATTCCAAATTTGAGGCAAATACAAAAATCCCCAATTTTTTGTTTTTAATTTTGTTATTTTGTAAATAATTATGTTTACTGATTTTAGTTAGATTCATATTAAATAATTGATTAACTTAGTAATTTACTAATGATTCATGAATTAAAAAATGAGGATTTTTACGTAATTCTCTTCTCCATTGAAGATTTAAAGCTGGGCTAATTTGGTTGTTATTGCTTGCTTATTTATGTTTAATTTATTAATTTTTATTGAATTTGTATTAAATAATTGGTTAATTTAAAGATTTGCTTATCAATTAAGAGATTAAGGTTTTATCCTTCCTAATCGAGGATTTATGAATTAGAATTGGGTAATTTCTTGGTTACTTCTTATTTATTTGCATTGTATTTATTAACTTTAGTCCAATTTGTGTTTGATTATGTTAAATAATTGGTCTATGTTGTGTATTATTAATCTCTACATCCCTTGCTTTGAATCCTGGCTCCACCCCTGCTCCTTATAATTGATGAAGGCTATAAAACCTTGCTGATTCTAAAGCAACACCATAGAATTGCCATGATCATCCCAAAATAGACTAGGGATATATAAAAGCCAGATACTAACATCACAAAGCATAAATTGGTAGGGTCGTAATTACATAAATTTTTAAATTTGTTTTATAATTCATTGCAATGTTCTAAACTTTTTGATACCTTTTGGAAATTTCGCAAAATAATTTATCATTTTGACAATGCTTCTGAAAATTTAAAAAAAAAAATTTTTATCTTAATTTTTACATATTACGCAACTTGTATAATTTTTATTCGAAGTTAATTTTTATTATATGTTATATTATTTTTATATATATTTTACAAGATTTATTGTATGTCTAAACTTAATTGTTCAAAGCTTATTTCACTGAATAAATATGCTTATATGAAAGGGCAAATAGGTCATTTGAAGTGAAAGGGGANNNGTTGAATTGTTTCACGAAATTTAAGGTACCTATAAATTATTTGCGAAAAAGTGAAGATCATTTAAAAAGTTACACCAGAATTTGAGGTGCCATTGTGTAGTTTTTTTGTTTTTAATCATTGACGTTGGCAAACACTACCATATTCCAACCTCGCTCTTTTTGTAAGAAGTTAATAATTTTTAAAGGTATGAGCACCCTTGAGCCCATTGTGCGTTGAAATATGCAAGAATTGTTCCAAAAAGAGGTTTATGCCTTCTAGTATAAGGATTAAGTTCAACAAGAAGCGGAGGATAGAGCAATCACTTACCTTAATTTTAAGAAATGCTTACAACCATGCAAGAGTCACTAGGCTAGTTTGGTTAGGATGCTTTTTAACTCTATCACTACCTTCATGCGGTTAGACTAAGTAAAGTTTGGGCCTATAGAACATAGATTAATTAAAGAACAAATTATTGTCTATCCATTCAATGTAGGAATAAATTTTATGCCTTCCTCCTTCCTTTCTTCAGGGGTTAGTAATATTATTTTGATACCCTTCATCATTTAAGGTTGATCTTAAGGAGAAGGATCTTCTATGAGTTTATCATGAGACTAACATCTCTGCCTAACTATAGTACAAGCATACATGTTAGTATGAATGACTTCAGGTTCAGACAGAGGAAGCTTGATTACGCTATATATGGAAGACTTGAGGCTGAGTAGCAATGAAATCAATCACAATAATTAGGAATTTCCAAAACTTTGAAATGGCTCCCTTCTTGCTAATGGATTTGCACATACTTACACTCTGAAACCTTGGCATTGATACGTATAGCATTTCCCCAAAAGGATTAGGTCATAGGGGTTTTCATTTTTATCGTGTCTTATAATTAGGTGATTAGATGTTGGTTTAAGCTCCAGGATTCCTCCTTCTACTCATTCTTAAGATCTTAAAGTTAAACTTTTAACTCATTATAATATTAGGAATGACGTTATAGTAGAACTGATATATAGCATTTATTTTGGTATTTTTGAATACTTTGCAAGGGTTGATACAGATGATTTGTTGGCTTCTAACCTATACCGCAAGCACACGGGTATTGTAGTTTAGTAAAGATATCGTTCCCATGAAGACCAATTGCAATCTATTAAGTTTTATCCTTTAAAACTGCTAAGCAAGCAATTTCAATTAAGAGGTTGAATGATACTATAACCTTCTTGGAGAATTCAATCAATTTAAAAACATTTAGGAATTTGTTTCACCTTGTAAAGATGTGGATCAATGTCATATATCATTTACTTGATCTATTATGGGGGACTAAAAAGGGTGTAATCGTATTTAGAAATCAATCTTCTTTCAAAATAAACTGAATTGCCTAAACTAACAAGTCATTCTTTCAAATGTCCTTATTTAGTCTAAGTTATAGATCTTTAATCGCTAAAGGGGGTCCTCTTAACAAGCGAATCTCTTTCAAATATTGCTAAATCAAGTCCTATCTCGTTAATCAAATAGCAAGTTTCACCATTCAGCCCTTCACTTAACCATTTAGAATTAGCGAATGAATTTGGCCAAAATCCAATCACAACAGTTTCACACACAAGATAGAGTTCAACCAATCTCAATCAAGAACAAGTTCAACTGAATAAGATGAAAGATTGCAACATCAATACTTAGCTAACAATCCATAGATTGGGAAAACTACTCGCTTATGTTTAAATCAAGAAAACTAAATAGAGTTTTGAGAGAAGAAAACTTAGCATAATTGGAGATCCTTCAAGGGTTTCCTAACTTCAAAAGGGCTACAAAATAGCAAGCACTTCTTCAACACTCACACTCAAAACTACTAAAAATCTAAACTAAACTTAGAAAAAATGGAAAAGGAATGGAAAACTAGAGAGATGAGCTCTCTTTCTTAGCTATGTTGCCTCTCACTTCTATGAAAATGACTCTATTTAAAAAGGAACACGATCAACTTCAGCTACACGATGAAGGAAAACAAATAGACCTACAGCTATGGCCTCACCATAGACTGTGGCTTTCATCATAGACAATCCTGGTGAGCTCTGTCTCGATGATCTTCTATTATTTCTTCCTTCCACGGGCACAATGACTTGGGGGTCTTCGTGAGGAGTCAAAATATGCTCATCTATGGTCAACTTTGGGGTGAAATGGTCCAAAAACCTACAAAACACAAAAAAGAACCATACCTGAGCATAAAACCAAAAAAGGAGTATAAATTATAACATAAAGCATATAATTCTCCCTAAAAATGATAGAAAATGACCTCAAAAAAGTGTGAACTTTAAGGACGTATCAGCTTCATCAGGACATCTCTCATTCAAAAGCATAAGCTTGCTATCTATCTTGACGTAATGAGATTGGGTCTGAGGAGTTGAAAACTAGCATGGTGAAGCATTACCTTCCATGGCTGGTGCTAAGTAGTTATTGCCTCCTTCGTGGACTTCTTTGCTTCCTAATGTTCTTTGAAAGCCCCTCTAAGAGATTGAAGGAGCTGAAATATCACGTTGGAAAGAAACTGAAGTCTAAGTGGGAAACATGATGGGGTTGATGGAAGTTGGGTTCAACTAAGAGAGCAAGTGTGGGGAACTAGAAACCAAGGAACTAGTTGGTGGATTAGGGATCCATCTACCCACAAGAAGTTGCTTTGATCTGCAAAGTTAATCTTATAACGTGGCACTTCCTTAAGGTTGTCCTAGGTTTCAACTTACTAATGAAGAAGTTATAGCTAAAAGGGGGTTATAAATATGAGGTAGATGATCCAATTCCCACTAGGGTTCAGAAGGAATAACAGTCAGTGTAGATAAAGGTTGAGAAAATGTGGGTTCAGAGCTATCCTATAGACTACAGTGGGCTTGGTCCCCTAGAATAGAGTTTTTATGTTGATTCCATCCATATGTAATCTCAAACTATGTTTTTTGTATTAACTCCATTCAGATAATCCCTTAAACTACCTCTCGAGGCTTTTTTACCATTTTTGAAAAATTAGCTACCAAATTAGCAGTTTTATGATAATCTATTATAAGCATAGCATTTGACACACTAAACTCGTTCTCTTTGTTAATTGTCATTCATAGTAACGATGTTCCCAGCTTATTTCCTTAAATTGGTCAACCCTCATTCAAGATTCATGATATTAAGTGAGTACTAATATGAGATATTAAGAAGGAAGGTAAAGGCACAAAGATTGACCTGCCAAAGTTGAGATTGTGTTGTTTTGTAATTTTTTTTTTCCATTTTCTTACACACTACTATTCATCATCTCAGAGGTCTCTTAAAAATAAAGGTACTTCATATTGGTTGTTCATTTATCACGGCAGTAGTACAAGCATGCATCTTATGTCTCTTCTACTTTACAGTTCAAAGTAAAATATTCATCTTATTGTAATCAAATTCATTAAAAAAAATATGTCCAAATGTCATTAGAACTGTTAGTCAAGAGAGGGATTTCATACATAATGAAAGGGTTCATTATATTAATATAGAAAAATCACACAAGCGGATTCAAATAAAGAGAAATCTCATAAAAGTAGATATGAGCTGACCACCATATCATGAGAAGTTACATGAGATCATACATGGAGTTAAATTAATCAGTAGACGAAATAGGAATTAACAACACACATTGACTAAATTGATCCACATTTTAAAATAAGAGAGCCTCGATGCCATTGGGTGGAACGAATAGTGGTAATAGTTTTCACAACAGTAAGAGCAAGTAACACAGCTACAGGAACAACAGATATGATGGCCCAATGAGAGGCAAAAGAATCATGTCACAGCATTGCCTTCCACTTGTTTGAAGGTTTCATGACATAGTCCTTAACTCATTAAACAACGTTAACTGGAGATACTCCAAGTTGTAGTCAATGCATGTGTGCTTGGTGATTTTGTTAAATATAATGGTTTTCCTTAAGGATGTGCACATACTTTGCAGTGTCAATTATTCGTTAATAGGAGATATTCCAATTTGTGGTCATTGCATGTGTGCCTGGTGATTTTGTTAAATATAATGGCTTTCCTCAAGGATGTGCACTCCTTTGTAGTGTCAATCATTCATTCAATAAAGCATGGATAATTGGTAATGTAAAACCTATTAAGGAATTATTTCTTAAAAACAATCATCTTCTTCAAGAACATCTCTGTTGAATCACCTAATTGGAGAGAAGGAATTTCCACTAATCCCTAAGCTTCACTAAACTTAACATAAAAAACTACCCCTTTCCAGCCCTCTTAAAGCATACGCCAACCTCATGTGGTTTAGTAACACAAATGTGGTACTAAATTTAGGCTGATGCTGCTTGTTCTTTCTCCCTAACGACTTTGAAGCGAGTATAAGAACCTTAGTTCGGTGTGTTCTCCAAGACAAATATAGAAAATAGGTAACCTGTAATAAAAAATGTTTCATAAATAAGGGATAAGAATGTGTTGGTAATGTGTTGGTAGGGTTTCTTTCTTGAACATCAAAGGCAACACATCCTCATAAGATGTACGAAATTCATCACTGTCTCTTGTCTGTGTCTCTCCTTCACTTCTTAGCTTGACAATGTTTCTGCTGAATTGATAGGGATCAAGCCACTCAAGCAACCATATGATAGCTCAGCCATGGAGATAGAAGAGTTGTTACTTCAAATGGTGCAGTCGAATAAGGTTTGCAAGATGAAAAAAAGGGAGTTAGTTTTCTAGTAGGATTAAGTCGTTCAAGACCCCAAGCATCTCATTATAGACATAGAATCACAAACATGGCTACTTCCTGATATGAAAGACCCTATGTTGCTCATGAACTTAGTAAGTGGTCCATTAGGATAATCATTCACCATTTTAGGCTATCTACAAAAGGACTCTAGTATCAAAGCCTCACCTAGGAGTAACATCCCCTTGCACTTCTAGAAGTCGAACTAGTTTTTAAGATCTTTGATCTCTGAGTAGCATTGTCATGCTTTATGCTCACTTTTTTCTATTGCCATTGTGTTTGCTTTGAGTTTGCTCCGGCCTCTGCTCCTTGAAGCGAGGGAAATAAAATCCCTAAGTTTATGATGCTTAATTGACTTCAAGTGTTGTGCTTCAGCATAACAGGGCCCAATGGCCACCTAGTAAGCCATATATGTATTTGGATTTACATCTTGAAGATTTTTTGAGATCTTGTAGATATACGACTTAGGAGTTATGGTGGTCAAATTTTCAATCTCATCCATTAGTAGCTACTCAAAATCAACAATATGTTGGCGCTGACCTACATGAACGGATTATTGAGCAAAGCAATATCAGTCTTTATTCAAAAGGGGTACAATAAGGGGAAAAGTACGTGGACTTAATAACAAGTAAAATAAATTATGCACTCATATATCATACGTGCTGGTGGATCTAGGTGAAGCAAGTAAATGTGGAATTTTGTATAAATATGATAGGAAATATAGCACAAGCTATGAAAACAAAATTGCATAGCTTATATAGTTAAGATAACTTTCTTAATGGGATTTCGTATTAAAAATAACACCTGACCTTGTTGGTTATATTTGAAATAAAGTATCCCCATGATAAATCACAATAGAATCCTTTAAAAGCTTGTATCCTATTTAACTGTGTAAATAAGAGCTAATTTTATGTGAATGATAACCTAAATTTTTTATATGATTGCCCAAATACATAAGTCGACCATTACCATGTGCCCCAACCTTTATGCTTCATATTTCACGTTGAGATTGAGTTGAGATGATCTACTCAAAAACTTTGCTTTCGTTTCAGCCAAGAACAAAGTAGCACAGTTGATTGAAGGCTCATTTCCTAAACAATTGTCTATGACTTGGGAAACCATGCAGTTGTCAAATAAGTTGTCAAACTCTCACAGATTAATCTGCATAGTGGGTCTTATGGATTACAGTTACACAGTGTAATTTTAAAACACCTTATTCATAAGGTAAACAACCTAAAAATTCGATCAACAGGAAGTTAATCTTCAGATACCCCAACAAATGTGAGATTAATAATTCAAGGCCTCTGTTTTTTTTTGGAGCAAATATTTTAGTACTTCAAAGTTTGCTATCCGAATTTTAAGGTACCCTCCGTATTTTCTTGACCCCCTAAACTTTTAAAATTCACATTATTAACCCCAATCCTTGAAAACCTACTTTCAGAAAATTTAAATTTGTGCGTGTGTAATTTCTCTCACTGTTACTATTCGAGAACCTCTTTCATTTGGTATAAGAGCCACTGGACCAAAAATAATTGATATTATTATGCTAATTAATGATTAGTTAAGCTAATTAACTATCTTTATTGCTTGAATCATCACCTACTTGCCCTGCTCCTAATTATTCATATATTCACTCACCGGAAGGAAGCACTTCAGTAGCACCTGAATTGAACTATTTCACTGACATAGTTTTAGAATTAAAA
>NCQT01066244.1:13145-40809 GCA_002740465.1 Stenocereus thurberi
TTCCTGTAATGTTAAAGATTTACTGAAAATTTATTTGGGCCTGCTTTGCAATTCATTTTAATTTTAAGACAGGGAATGAGACGCATATAAAACTGAATTGTCAATTATTATCTGTTAGTGCACCCATGAGTAACTGTTATGATATGTGAATAGGTGTACACCTGCCAAGCCGACCGAGGGACCTAGCCTGAAGCCGCACGAGTAACTGGAGGGTAATGCCCTATAACTGATAATTGATGGGGTTACTAATTATGTGATAAAGCACTGATTAAATTGACTCATTGATGTACTTACTAAAATATTACGATTTCGATAAATAAGTACTGATTTCTAAAGATACAGGCAATGAACGTACCTGGGAGTTTTAAATGCAAGTTCACGGTGTAATAAGATGCACTAAAGTAAAGAGAATGAAGGTTTAGGCCTTGATTATGTTCAAAAGATCATTATAGGAATATAAGGTCAGAAACGATCTTGTTCTTGTCATAGATGCCTTTAAATAAAACTGGCTTATGAAGAATCCTACAAACCAGTTTATAGATTAAACTAAAATGATGAAACTATATAATAAACCATTGAAATGTGATTTAAGGCATGGTAGCAAATTTAGAGAATAAGGGCTTACAAATAAGGGTACGGAAAGAATAATCCACAACTTATACTCCCAACCTCGAAATGAGACCTAAGACCCCAAATATAAAAAGCTTAGGAAGTCCTCTAAAACTTTCATTAGGGACAAATAATATGATTCCCATGATAGGGTTCCTAAAATGGGGCTAGAACACCAACATGTCAGTTCTAAGTTTATCCTGCACAGGTTCAGTAAAATGACCATAACTTTTTCCACAAACCTCAGATTAATGCGATTCAAGAGCCATTTTAAAGCTAGCACACTGACCTATCTACCCACCAAAAATAATAATTTTTGATTGGGGCAATCATTACCAATTTTGTCTCAAATTTATCCTATTTTTCTGGAAATTCCAGCCTCACTATTTGAGTTTGTTCCCTCACTTTTCCGACAAATCCTCAACTTAAACCATTCCTTAAAAGCATGTAAACACACTTTGGTTCATCCCAACATCATACAAAAACACCACACTCAATTTCACTTCATATTCATATCGAACAAAGCTCATTTTCGAGTCACATATACACATACCTCAAATTTAATACTAGTTTGGTCTAAACCATGCATTCTTTGGTAAAACCCTAACTTAAGGTCAACTTAAACTCACTCCTATCATTTTAAAACACCATAAACACCATAATAAACGTCAATAGATTAAAAGATGAGCAAAATCAAGGATAAATAATCAATATCCTACACTTGAACATGAAGCTTGCATAATTAAGATAAACCCTAACCCTAGCGTCATCCAACTTCAACTCCACCATGATCCATCACAAAGATGATTCTTTATTCAATAAAAACAACATGATCCATCATCAAAATAACCAAAACAAGAAGCAAAAACCAAAAATTCAAAGAACAAGATTGAAGTCACTTACTTTAAGCTTGAAACAAGTGGAGATGGAGATGATATTTGGTGATTTTGAGAGTAGAAGATGATAGCCGGTGGAGGGAGGTGGTTGGAGGTTGCAACCCTTGCCGAAGGTTAGCCAAAAAGTGGCTAGAAAACACCACAAAAGGGGGCTGGGCTACTAGTCTGGGCTATGCCGTGGGGTAGAGAGAGAGGGAGGAGGGAAGAAGAGAGAGAAAGTGTCTTGAATTACTTGGTGCAAAATAAGGCTCATGTCAAAATAAATACTTGGCTAAAAATAACCCTCAAAAGATCCTTTTCACTAAGTATAATTAAGGCATAATTAAGGAGAATTAGCTAAACAAATAGGATCAAGTCTCATTGGGCCAAAACCGGCCTTAAATGCGCTCGGGTTTGGAAAAGAGCTAAAACCGAGCGCGTTTGCAAATTCCCTCCCCCCAAAATTTTTGTGATTGTCATGAAAAATAATTAAATCGCTTAATTCATAAATATCAAGCCTAATATCGATCTCCAGAATTTGACAAAAACAAAAATCTGAATTGCAAGGTGAGGCCCATTTCAATTCTCCCAATTGAAATAACAAAGAAAACGATGATTTAAATGCGTTGAAATTAACGACATGGATTAATGAAATGAATAAATATGATTTAGGGTTGGACTATTACAAATTCAGAATGAAATACTAAGGAGATTAAGAAGCAATTGTCTGTAATTCATACTTCTTTAGTTAACGAGATTAGGCATAGTGAGAAATCTATTTCAAGTATTAGCACTCCATTTCAGTATAAGTATCCTTTCCAAAACCCCAAAAACCAAAATCCATTTCCTTTGCATGAAGTATAAGTCTAAAAAGAACTAAGCGAAAACATCTGAAAAGGTAAAGAAAGAAGAAGATGATGGAGTATAAGCAGTATACTCTGAAAGAATTACAGAATACGTTTGATAGAGGACAAAATTCGAAAAAAATTACGCAAAATCATGGGCACAATAGTTGATAAACAAGATGTGTTATCTGATGATAATGAAGGGACAAATAATATCCTGTTAGAAGAATAATATATCAGCAGATAAGCCTAATTAAACTAGCTGACCTTCATGTTGTGCCTTTAGGAGAAGTCAGAAGAAAACTGGATCAAAAATATGGTAGACGAGTTAATGAGACTGGAGAAGAACTTAACATGGATGAAATCGAGTTAAATCTAGTTAACAATGTTGTTCATAAGCTCAAAGAATTTGGAGAACCTTCTAGAAGAAATATCCATGTTATGAGACCTAGGTATATTTTAGCAGGGTGCACAACTAATTTTTCCTTTGGGTTTATCCTAAATAAAACCACAACCTTTGAAAAAATTAACCTTACCCCAATTAGTCAAACATGATACATTTCAAAACATCGATGGAGCTCGTAATAGAGAAGAAATATTTGAGCATTGAAAAAGAGGCATGAATATTGCCCAAAACTAAAATATTACATGGATTGTTGGAAATGTTCTAAAATATATCGAACATAGTTTTTCTGACACTATAATTAACTAGTATGCTTCATTAAATAAGGATGGTGAAAATGCATTAAGAATTATGAAAACACCAGCTCCAATGTTCAAAAACTTATGCAAAGAAATCAAAATTGAATTTATTGGAGCTAAACTTGATTTTGAAGAAAAAAACTAGAAAATAACAAAGAAAGATTAATAACACAGAGTTTTGGGATATGAGATACCTAAAAAATTATATTGCTGAATTTAGTCAATCTTATTATAAAATTGGACATAATGAAACAAACCTTATTATGCTTTATGATAAATTACCATATAGTATCAATTCTATAATAAATGAAGAATATATTGCATGACCTGAGAAAGCAGATGTCATTGATACTCTTGGTTAAAGAATTATTTAAGAAAATGCATCAATGATCAATTTCTTAATCTCGAAAGCAAAGGAAAATGAAATATAGTTTCTAACCTATTGGGATTCTCCTCACCAATGGGGAAATGAACTTGAAAGGAGAACAAAACAGAAATTTTATAAGAAAAAAAGCTTTATCAAGAAAAGTGGAGAGAAATGTAAAATAAAATATTATAACAAACCAAACCCTAAAAAAGAAGATTTTTTAGGAAAGTCGCTTATTGTTCGACATATGCGGAAAAACAACTATAAGTGTTGGACATGGTCATTATGAAAATGAATGCAAAAATAGGAAGAATCACAAGCTAATTGAAACTTTGGGTTGTCTAGATTATTTCAAACTGATCGAGGATGAAGCACTAGGTCTAGCTTTGAAAAACAACAAAGGAATTGTTGAGATTACACTGCCAGATGAATATGAAGGAAGTGATTATGAAGAAACCAGTCATATGATGGAAAACAACTCAATTGGTCTTAGTGATCTTTAAAGAGAAGAATTTATTATAGATAATGAGAATGAAGATGTGAAACGAGATTAAATCCTTCCTATATTTCAGAAAGACATGATCTATAAAAAAAAAAATCTTTCAATTGAAAAGTAAATACGTATGCAAAATGATGGAAAAAGATTTAAAAATAAACGACTGTGAGTATGATGTAGGAGAAGTTAATCTCATTAATTGGAAAAACATTCTTAAGTATAACAAAGGTGGAAAGTACTAGTATATCTCTATTACAAGCGTCCAAGTTTGAATTACTCCATTACAATATTATGGCGAAGATATTGATATTTATACTTTACTCTATGATATTAGGCATACCAAATTTTAACAATTAAATTATTATAGGAATTAAAACTAATTTTTATAATGGATCAGTAAGATTCAATTGTGAACCTGGATAGTATGTGATCTAAAAGATGAATTTCTAAAACCTTCATATCCCTTAAGATAAAAATAGTTGGAATGGATATGAAAAGAGAAGGTTACCCATTAAGGATATTTGAAAAATAATCTACAAATTAGATAATACTATAGATCTAAAAGACTAAGATAACAAAGGCTAGGATAAAATCCAATCTGCACGAGTTAAAAATTGATAAGTTTTGGAAATCTATCTTTTCCAATCCCACGAAAATCAATAAGAAAAATGTAATAAAAATTGATGAAAATGGTAAAAATACCATTAAACCCCAATTATTAAGGAGCATGAGTATAGGTTTAGAATGGGGAGAAGGGTCTTCCTCAGCTAAGGAAGTGCTTAAAGAAGATGATATAATCAACATGAATAGTAAAATTGGTAGTTTAAGTTTTGAATATATAAGATACAGTGTAGAATGAAGTATAAGTCTGGATAGAAATTCATTAGGTACGAAACAAGGACTATTAGTGAGTCCATCTATAAGGATGAATTAATTAAAGATATGACTATGGAGATATGCTATGAAGTTACCAACACAAATCCGAATAGCATCTATATGCCAATAAAAGTGGTTATTCTATCTGTTTTGAAAAAATATCTTTATTTTCAAAATTTATGTGGAAGAAGGCCAAGAATCCTTCACAAGTAAGAATAATTAACAATAGCATAATGACCGACAAGGAGGCCATCGAAGGGTTATCGACAAAAATAGGAAGAGTCCAATGCATTATACCAGTCTTACGGGCTACTAATCAACCCTTCTAGAATATAATTATTGGAAATAATTTTTAGAGGCTATATTATCAATGCACAGATACTATAAACCAAATAATATTCACAATAAATAGTCACTCAGTCCCCGTTGACAACTTAAATAAAGCTTACACTCATCAGAAGATTGAGTTTATGCGCAACCAGCGTGGTAAGAAGATAATGCCTATAAAATGTGAGATAGCACTAACAATCTCACTACTTGAGTTATCTATTAAAGAGCAGATATCTTAACAATAAGAGTGATTATGAAAGAATTGTACTTTAATAATCCTCTAAAATTTTGAGATAAGGATAAGATATTTGCAAAGATTACTTTGTTAAATCCCAACATTATTATTCGAGTAAAACAAATGGTGTATACACACCAACATATCAAATAATTTGATAAACAAATTAAAAAACTTATATAGGTAAAGGATTAATTAGAAATACCAATAGTCCTCACACTAGTCCTACTTTCATGATAAGAAATCATGCTGAAGAAAAGCAAAGGAAAAGCTAAAATGGTAATCAATGACAAAAAGCTTAATGATAATATTGTTTTTGATGGTTATTATATTCCTACCAAAACAGTTCTTTTCAATAGAATTCAAGGAGTTTCTTAGTTCTCAAAAATGGATTGCACAAGCGGATACTGGCAGATAAAAATGGATGAACAAAACATTCCGTTAACTGCTTTCAGTACCCCCCAAGGACATTATGAGTGGATAGTAATGCTATTTGGTCTTAAAAATACATCTTAAACATTTCAAAGAAGAATGGATAATATTTTCAAAGATCGTTATCACTGTTGTCTAGTTTACATTGATGATATCCTTGTCTTTTTTAAGACCATAGAACAACACAAAGGTGATGTCCTAGCTATCACCTAAATATGCATTGATCATGGTATTACTCTTGGTAAGAGCTAATGCATTTATGCCGAACAAGAAATCGAGTTTTTAGGTCTCGAAATAAAAGTTGGACAAATCATCTTACAAAAGCATATTCTAGAAAAAAAATGGAAACTTTCCATGATAAGATTGAAAAAAAGAAGCAATTAGAAAGGTTTCTAGGTTTCTTGGATGACTTACCTATGCTTCAGATTTCATTAAAGATCGAGCTAAATCAAGAGAGCATTACGATAAAAACTCATGAAAGAAGTAAGTTGGGCATGGACCCCTAGCAATCAAAAGATTATTCAAAACTTCAAAAGGAGATGTAAAAATCTTTCTATAGTTAATTTGCCAAATAAAGGAGATGATTCAATTCTTGAGATAGATGCTAGAATTAAGCATTAGAGTACAGTATTTAAAATGAAAGAAGTAGAAAAACTCTGCAAATATTGCAGTAGAAGTTTTAATGAGGCAGAGTTTAACTATCCTATGATGAAAAAAGAAATCCCTGCAGTCATAGGGAGAATTGAAAAGTTCTTCACCATTTTAGCCCCAAAACCTTTTCTTATTTGAATTGATTGTAAAGAAATCCCTAGTTTTTTGAAAAAGAATTTGTCAAGTATGCAACACAAGGGTGACCCTTGCACTGATAATTATTAGCTTAACCAGTTTTCTTTCTCTATCAAACATATATCGGGATCAAAGAACTTTCTGGTAGATAATTTAACTTGAGAACTCACCAATGGTGATCATCAAAGCAGAACTCTTGCTGGAAAATAAGGAAATCCAAGATGAAATGTCATTACTACTAGAACGAGTTTCTCCTTCAAGTGGAATCCTTATGGATATTTTAGAATTCCAACGCAAAGGGTAGATCACATTTTGGTATCCTACTTTAATAGTACAAAGATTCAACCTTTTAGAATTATAAATGAATTACCTAAGGTATCCTTATAATATTCAAGAAAAATAAGTTCGCATGTTCAAGAAAAATTGTTCAACAACTGGTATGTAGCCTGCATCGACTACTATCATAATTATTCTCATGATATTTGGGAGCCATGAAATATTATGATCTTCTTTCTTGATTGATCTAGAGTTAGTGGTGCTAGATTCCTAGCTAATTCGATCTCTCCAAATGACCCCATTATGAAAGCCTAGGAACATGGAATGATAGCTTACCTCATGAAAATCCCATGCCAAAGTGCCTATTCTTCTTAAGACTAACTAAGTTCAATAGTTCATGCCTGAAAGAATCCATTAGATTCTCACATCTCCTGGCGGTCTAACAAAAATTCCATACATTAGAAGTCTGTATGTCAAGGTACCTTGTGCAGTAATCAAATATGAAAATAGGAAAGCCAAACTAGCTCATTATTTTGTTCAATAAGTGATTAATTTACTTTTTAGTACCTTCACATGGGCATCATTGATTTTTTTCGGGTCTCACTTTTTTGGTTTAGTGCCCTGAGGTATGATATTTTGATTTTTTGCTATCTTTCGGAATAACTGTTTTAATTTTTTAATACTTTCTATACTATTTCTTTTCTCACTTATGGCCCAAACTTTTAGAAATTGTGGAAAGACCCCAAAATTGGCTGAAATATAGAAATAAGCTATTCTTAGGGTTCTTTCAATAAATATGCTTGTTTTAAATGATTAAACTTCTTATAATGACTTTACTGACTAGTTATCATAATGTACTACTTATATCATAAATATTATATTTTCTATTGCTATAGATCCCTCATGCTTAGCAAGATAATTAAAGTTTCGTTAAAGAGTTTTGATGATTACCTGAATTTAGTCGGCATTAGATCAGGCGTTCCTCTAGTTTCTAGTTTACAGAGAATGCTAATCTCGTCCACATCTCCCTTAGATTAGGCACATTATAGATCTATTTTGTTTTTTACCTCGAACCATACTCTCTAATCAAGTTTTTTATATTTTAAAGGATAGTAGAACTTTAATCATAAAATTATAATATTTAAGACATAAGGTTCGATTGAATAACGTTCCCTACTGGAAAACTTCTTTTATTGAAAGCTTGGAAGTGGAAATATTATAATGGAATGATACAAGAGGGACTTAAACTACTAAGATCATCAAAGACGCTTGCTCATAGAGAAATGGAGATTCCTAACTTCTGTTTTGCTCAAGTATGCTCAAATGATTTTGTCCCTTCCAGTACTCTGCCTCTTCTTTTGTGGATGAGATGAACTACAAAGGATTCCCTAATGGGTATAATACAAACTATATTTTAACATAACTACAGCTATCCTCATATGGCTATAGTGGACAACATTATTTTACTAACTTGACACTTGACAAAATAGTAGAATAATGGAGCAACAACTTTTTAGAACTGTTAATGGTGACAAGACTAGTCATCCATATGGAGATTCTATATGCCTTTATCTCGAATAATATCTTCCAGCCCATCATTATTTAAATAGTTATCAAAATCTTTATCAAGTCGAAGATACTCTGGATATCATCTTTCAAATAATTCATGAAGATATTTCTCTCTTTTTTCAGATAAGAAATTTTCAGCTCCAACATCAAAGAGATAATCAAATATGTCCTTTGAAATAGCTCCTTCTACCTTCATATATTTGTTGAGATCATTATGATAAATGAAAGTAGTGTTCTTGCAACACATCAGTGGTCCTCCTTGTTCAATTAATGTCCATATTCGATGATAAACATTGTAAAAACCAATGGCTCTTGCTAGAGTAGGATCACTAACTACTTCTTGTCATTCTAGAAACCATTCTTATTGTTGATCATTGGGATCATCTAAATCAACTAATTGAATTAGATAATAGGATGGTTTGGCTTTTTCATTTTCATATTCGATTACTACACAATGTACTGCGACGTATACGCTTCTAATGGATGAAAATTTTTGTTACACTGTCAGGAGATGTGAGAATCCAATGGATTTTTTTAAACATGTATTGTTGAAACTTAGCTAGTTTTGAGAAGAATGGGCACTTTGGATATGGGATTTCCATGAGGTAAGCTATCATTTCATATTTTCATACTTTTACGATGGGTTCATCTAGAGAGATTGAATTAGCTAGAAATCCAACACCACCAACTCTAGATCTATCAGAAAAGAAGATTATAGTACTCCATGATTCACAAATATCATAAGAATAATTATGATAGTAGTGGAAGCAGTTGCATATGAGTCGTTGAATTGTTTTTCTTAAATAATATAATGACAACTTAGGTAATTCATTTGTAACTCTAAAAGGTTTAATCTTCATACTATTAGATAGGCAGAAGATAGTCGATCAAAACATGATTTATTTTTTATGTGGAATTCTAAAATATCTCTAAGAATTCTACTAGAGAGAGAAACCCGATCTAGAACATCTCATTTTGGATTTTCTCCTTTTCAGGTAGGAGTTCTAATATGATGATCACCATTAGAGAGTTCTCTAGTTAAACTACCTGTCAGAGAGTTCTTTCATTCTTATATATGTTTAATAGAGATAGAAAACTGGTTAAGTTATAATTGCTAATGCAGGAGTGGCCCCGCACTTGCATATTTGGTAAATTCTTTTTCATAAAAGCAAGGATTCCTATACAATAAGTTCGAACAAGAAAAGGTTTTAGAGCTAAAAAGATTGAGAACTTTTCAATTTCTCTTATGATTACAAGGATTTCTCTTTCCATCATAGTGCAGTTATATTCTTCTTTATTAAAGCTTCCACTGTAATATTTGCAGAGTTTTTATCTTTTTTTAATTTTAAGCACTGCACTCCAGTGCTTATTACTGGCATCTATCTCAAGAATTAAATCATCTCCTTCATTAGCCAAACAAAGAATAGAAAGATTTTTACGCATCTTTTTGATGTTTTGAATAACCTTTGAATCACTAGAGGTGTCCATGTCCAACTTACTTCTTTCTTGAGTTTTTGTTGTAATGGTTTTCTCAATTTAGCTAGATCTTTAATTAAATTTGAAGCATAGATAAGACATCAAACAAGCCTTTGTAATTGCTTCCTATCTTCAATCTTTTCTGGAAAATTTTCTATTTTTTCCTAGAATATGCTTTTGAAAGATGATTTGTCCAATTTTTATTTCAAGGCCTATACACTCGATTTCTTATTTAGCATAAATGCATTTGATCTAACTGAGAATAATACCGTGATCAATGCAACTTTGAGTGACAGTTAGGACATCATCTTTATATTGTTTGATGGTCTTGGAAAAGAGGATATCATCAATGTAAATTAGACAATAGTGATTAAATCTTTGAAAATATTATCCATTCTTCTTTGAAATATTTGCATTGCATTTTAGACCAAATGACATTACTATCCACTCATAATGTCGATGAGAGGCACTGAAAGCAGTTAAAGGAATTCTTTCTTCATCCATTTTTATCTGCCAGTATCCGCTTTTGCAATCCATTTTTGAGAACCAAGAAGCTCCTAGAATTCTATTGATAAGGAATGTTTTATTAGGAATGTAATAACCATTAAAGACAATATTATCATTAAGTTTTTGTCAGCGTGATTTCTTAGCATGAAAGTGGACTAGTGTGAGGACTATTACTATTTCTGATTAATCCTGCATCTAGAAGTTCTTTAATTTGTTTATCAAATTCTTGGATATCCCAGTGTGTGTACACCCTTTGTTTGACATGAATATGGTGTTGGGATTTAACGAATTAATCTTTGCAAATCTTTATCCAACAATTTTAGAGGATTATCATGGTAGAGTTCTTTGCGTATTTGCTCTTGTTTTTTAGCAATCTACTCTTTAATAGATAGCTCAAGTAGTGCGATTGTCAGTGTTATCTCACGTTGTGTAGAACAATAAGAGTTCTTTTGCTATTTCTGATTAATTTTGTTAGCACTATCAAAGTAAAGAGTTTCAATTAGCTTATTATTCTTCTTATTTTTGCATTTGTTTACGCAATGACCTACTTCTATGCATGGCCAATACTTCCAGTTGGTTTCCCTACAGTACAATAACCCGACTTTTCTTAAAAAATCTTTATTTTTTAGGATCTTTTATATTTCTCCCCTCTTTTCTTGTTAAAGCTCTTTTACTTATAAAATTTATATTTTATTCTCAACTTAGGTTCGTTTCCCCATTGGTGAGAAGAATCGCAATAGGCTAGAAACTGTTTCTTCATTTTCTTTTGCTTTTGGATATTGAGAAATTGATCATTGCTCCATTTTCTTAAACAATTCTTGAACCAAGAGTATCAATGACATTTGCTTTCTCAAGTCATATAATGTATTTTTCATTGATTATAGAATTGATCGGACATGACAATTTATCATAAAACATAGCAAGGTTGCTTTAATTATGCCAAATTTTGTAATAATATTAACTAAATTCAGCAATATAATTTTTCAGATATCCCATATCCCAAAGCTCTATGTTATTAATCTTTCTTTATCATTCTTTGTCTTTTTATTTAGAATCAATTTTAACTCCGATAAATTTAGTTTTGATTTCTTTGCATAAATTTTTGAACATTACAGCGACAGTCAGCTACAGTGCTAGAAAAACTATATTCGATATAGTTTAGAAAATTTCCATTAGTCCATGTAGTATTTAAATTTAGGATACTATTCATGCCTTTTTTCCAATGCTCAAATATTTCTTCTCTATTGTGAGCTTTGTCAATGTTTAAAATGTATCGTGTTTAACTAATTGGGGTAAGACCAATTTCTTGAAATGTTGTGGTTTTCCTTGTGACAAATACAAAGGAAAAATTCATCGTACACCATGCTAGAACGTACCTAGGTCTCATAAAATGGGTATTTATTCTAGAAGGTTCTCCAAATTATTCAAATTTAGGAATGTTATTAACTAGATTGGAATCAATTTCATATATGTTAAGTTCTTATCTAATCTCATTAACTTCGTCGTCGAATACCTTCTTGCCATTTTTTTGATCTAGTTTACTTCTAATTCTTCTAAAGGTACAATATTAGGATTCTCTAGTTTAATTAGGATCATCTGTGATATATTTGTTCTTCTAACTAGACATTATTTGTCTCCTTATTATCATCAGATAACAAATCTTATTTATAAACTAATACGCCCATTAATTATTTCGAATTTTGTTCTTCATCAAACATATTATGTAATTCTTCAAGAGTATATTGCTTACACTTTGTCCTCTTTTTCTTTCTTTGCCTCTTTAGATAATTTTTCTCCTACTTCTTTTGAATTTTTATATTGTGCAAAGGAAATGAATTTTTGTTTTTTGGGTTTTGGAAAGGATATTTATGTTGAAATGGAGTACTAATACTTAAAGTAGATTTTTCACTATATCTATTCTTGTTAACTAAAGAAAGATGAATTACAAACAATTACTTCTTAATCTCCTTAACTTCAATCTTAATTTTTGCTAATTCTATTTTTAATTGTAAAACCATATCAGTGATATAGTTTAATTGAGGTGCTAGTGAAGTGGTTCCTTTTGGTGAGTGAACAATATGTGAATAATTAGGTGCAGGAAAAGTCGATCATGATTTAACCATTAAATGTAGTTGATCAGCTTAATTAATCATTAATTAGCTTAGTAATCTTAATTATTTTTATTCACATGGCTCTTATACAAAATGAAAGAGCTTCTCAAGCAATACTAGTGAGAGAAATTACACATTAGCAAATTTAAATTTTTTGAAGGAGGTTTCAAAGATTGGGGTTAAAAATGATAATTTCAAAAGTTTAAAGGATCAAGGAAATAGGAGGGCATCTCAAAATTCGGTCAATAAACTTTGAGGTACTAAAATATTTGTTGAAAAAACTTATTGATGCACTTCTAAGTCTGTAAGTAAGGAAACCAACAAGCGATCTCAAGTAGTGGATGCATGATGTGCACGGATTTGGTTTGCAAGGAACGTAGCAAGATAAACTAAGCACTCTTGGATAAGATATCACCACCAAGAACACTTAGAGCTCTCCCTTGGATCAATTGAGATAAGATATCACCACTCAAAGATCACAAGAGACTCTTAATCACCACTCTAGAGAGCTAGGCTAGAGATAAGCAAGAGAAGAAAACACAAGAGGGAGTTTGAACTCAACCTTTCTTTTAACTCAAAATCTAATTTTTAAAGCTACAAGGGGGGGTTTATAACTCCCTTCCCACTTGATTACAACAGCCATAAGTAAAATTAAACATAGCTAAAACATGGTAGAAATCAAAATAGCAAAATAACCCAAAATCAGTAAGATGCAAGCAGCAAGCGACACCTCTTATCTTACTAATCTAGATGACTTAGGTGTCAAACTAAGACATAAAGAGGCCTAATCAGATGTAAAGTACCACACTTGAGTGCTCTTGCAAGTGGATGTCCCCTTGAGATACCAAAAGCAAGTCTCATTTAGCAAATTGCCCCACTTGCTCTTTAACTGGGTACAGAGAATTTCTTCCCTTCTTTTGCAAGATAAAAGCTGACTTTTGTGTAATTTAACCATGAATTTTTATGGCCATTTGATAATATTTTTAGTATATTTTCAAACCATAAAACATGCAAAAAGAGTTGAGGACGTCTGAACCCAAAATGAGCTCCATTTCTAGAACTGGCAGAATCTGGGCAGAACTGCACACTTGATTATGTGGACTGATTTGACCAAAAAATGACCTCCAAATTGCATGAAACTTCCTTTATTGGAAAGGACACTTCTTGAACTTAATGATGGGCTGATTGAATCCCTTACATACCCAAATGATATCAAGGAAACAAGGTGCACAAAACCGGGTATGTGCAGGGATGCATTGATAGTTTTGACCTTCAGAATTTTTTTTATGCCTTTGAGGGACCAAATGATGTCCAATTTGAGTGATTATTGATTCCTCGAAAATACGACACCTTGAGATTTGTGTTGGGGTCAATTTCCAGCAACCCACACTTTCCCTTCATCTTGCTGCAAGCAATTAATGCTGAGCCTGATGTGCTACTAGGCTGACCTATAGAACCTTGAAATTCTAAAAGCTGTAACTTTCTATTTACTTGCTCAAAATGGATGATTAAACTGTCCAATTAAACTTTGGGATGTATATTTTATCTCCAATTTGAATCAAACCAAAAGCCATTGTGACGAGAGAGAACTAGCTGCTTGAATTGAGGTGCTCTTTTATGGTGCTGAAACTAGCAGCATAGGAACAATGATCTTTTCCTCCTATCAACTCTTAACTTGTACTAAATTTAATTATATGAACATAAAATAAACTTCTTAAGCTGTCATATGACTACTCATACACTTAAAATGAAGCATCCAAGCTAAGAAAATATTTACCACAAAACTGAGTAAATAAGCTAGACATTCTGGAAGCACTGGCACTTTCACTCCTATGCCTTATTTTGACAACTATGACTTAACTTGGCTTGAAATAAATTACATGAACAAAAACTAGACGTCATTAGCTTTCTAAAAGCTAAACTTCAGCATCCTAAGTGCATGATAAGCTTGGAATACATGCTACATAAATCTAGACAGAAAGCAGAACTAGCTTTAGCTATTTTTAAGCTCTGAAATGGATGGTACTCTTGATCCCCATTTAGAAAACCCCTTTGGATAAGGCACTTTGAAGTTCAAATAAAACTCTATAAAGTATCATTTATCATGAAATTTGAAAAGTGATACCAAAGAAGTGCCTTGCCATGCATGAACTTGTATGGAGCTTATCTCCCATGAAGTTGAGTTGAAAGAATGAAAACAATGCCCCTAAAAATGTACATCAAACCCTCTTTCTTCAAAAAGAATCGTCCTTAATTCTTGTTTTGAATGAGGGCATTCTTCTTGAGTCAAAAGTTGCTCAAATCCTTTAAGAACCCCACATGACTTCACATCGGACACTTGGAGTTCTTCAACTTCAAGCTCATCAAATCTCATAAGTAGGTCCCAATTCACCTCATGGTCTTCATAACATCCTTCATTAAAGATCAAGGGCTGCTCCATTTCTTCTTCCTTGTCAAGGATAAGGGAGTAAGGTTTGAGACCCCATTGTTGGATGTATAACTTAAGGCTATCAAGTTCATGTTTTAACTTGATTAGCTTCTTTCTCTCATTTCCTAAAGACATGACATTTGTGTTCTTTGTAGATCAGCTGGTGTTTGGGTTTTTAGGATGTGTTTAGGATAGCAAAAGAGGCCAAGGAGGGTAGCCAAGCTATGATACCAAATGATGCATTTCTGTCGAGGAGGGTAGCCAAGCTCTAATACCAAATGATGAACTTCTAAGTCCCTACATAAGGGAACCAAAAAGCAATCTCAAGTAGTGGATGTATGATGAACACGGATTTGGTTTGCAAGGAACGTAGCAAGATAAACTAAGCACTCTTGGATAACATATCACCATCAAGAACACTTAGAGCTCTCCCTTGGATCAAGTGAGATAAGATATCACCACTCAAAGATCACAAGAAACTCTTGATCACCACCTTAGAGAGCTAGGCTAGAGATAAGCAAGAGAAGAAAACAAAAGAGAGAGTTTGGACTCAACCTTTCTTTTAGCGCATGATCTGATTTTTACAAGCTGCAAGAGGGGATTTGTAAGTCCATTCTCACTTGCTTACAACAGCCATAAGTCAAATTAAACCTAGCTAAAACAAGGTAGAAATCAAAATAGCAAAACAACCCAAAATCGGTAAGATGCAGGCAGCAGACACCTCTTATCTTTCTAATCTAAATGACTTAGGTGTCAAACTAAGACATAAAGAGGCCTAATCATATGTCAAGTACCAAACTTGAGTGCTCTTGCAAGTGGATGCCCCCTTGAGATACCAAAAACAAGCCTAAATCAGCAAATTGCCCCACTTGCCCTTTAACCGGGTAATGAGAATATCTCCCCTTTTTTTCTAGATAAAAGCTAAGCTTGTGTGTAATTTAACCACAAATTTTTATAGACAGTTGATAATAATTTTAGTATATTTTCAAGCCATAAAACTTGCAAAAATATTTGAAGATGTTTGAACCCAAAATGAGCTCCATTTCCAGAACTGGGCAGAACTGTACACTTGATTTTGTGGACTAATTTGACTGACCAAATGACCTTCAAATTGCATGAAACTTGCTCTATTGGAAAGGAAACTTCTTGAATTAAGGATAGGCTAATGGAATCCCTTGTAAACCCAAACAACATTAAGGAAACAAGGTACACAAAATCGAGTATGTGCACCTTGTTCTGATAGTTTTGACCTTCAGAAGTTTTTTATGCCTTTGAGGACCCAATGATGTCCAATTTGAGTGATTCTTGATTCTTTGAAAAGAGGACACTTGAGTTGTTTGTTGGGGTCAATTTTTAGCAACCTACACTTTCCCTTCATCTTGCTGCAAGCCATTAAAATTGAGCCTGATGTGCTACTGGGCTGACCTACAGAACCTTGAATTTCTAAAAGCTGTAACTTTCTGTTTACTTGCTAAAAATGGATGATTCAAAATTCACATTAAACTTTGGATGTCTATTTTATCCTCCAATTTGAATCAAATCAAAAGCCATTGTGAGGAGAAAGAACCACCTGCTTGAATTGAGGTGCTCTTTTCTAGTGCTGAAACTAGCAGTATGAGAACAATGGTCTTTCCTCCTACCAACTCTTGACTTGTACTAAGTTTAATTATATGGCCATAAAATAGACTTCCTAAACTGTCATATGACTACTCATACACTTAAAATGAAGCATCAACGAAATATTTACCATAAAACTAAGTAAATAAACTGGACGTTCTGGCAGCACTGGCACTTTGGCTCCAATGCCTTATTTTGACAACTACGACGTTACTTGGCTTTAAATAAATTACATGAACAAAAAGTAGACTTTATTAGCTTTCTAAAAGCTAAATTTCAGCATCCTAGGTGCATGGTAAGCTTGGAATACATGGTGCACAAAACCAGACAGAAAACAGAACTAGCTTTAACTATTTTTAAGCTTTGAAATGGATGGTACTCTTGATCCCCATTTGGAAAACCCCTTTGGATAAGGCACTTTAAAATTCAAATAAAACTCCATAAAGTGTCTTTTGTCATGAAATTCGAAAAGTGGAGCCAAAGAAGGGCTTTACCATGCATGAATTTGTATGAAGTTTACCTCCCATGAAGTTGAGTTGAAAGAATGAAAACAATACCCCTGAAAGTGTACATCACTCAGGGTTTGAATTATTAGTGTCACCTATGCCAAGGTACCTGAGGATTAACTTCCATCAATTAGCTAATTTAAATGATTCCAACAATCAATGACAAGAATGGTTTCTAAAACGATAAGAACTAGTTAGTGATCTTGCTCTGCCAAGAGCCATTGGTGTTAGCTTTCTTGAAGCTCACAATGGGTTTATTAATATGTTTTGACGAAAGACAAAAAGGGATTAATCAATTGGTATATTCATCATATTATATTTGACTTATCGTAATATTTATATTGTTTAAATATGTTATGATTCTAAATGCATATTGGCATGCGAGTACATATTGCTTAAATGATTGGATATAAGTTGCCACAATATCTTGAGACGATTTAGGATTGAATTTTGAATATTTTATCTTTATGATATTATATTATGTGATTCAAATTTGAATATGAGATTATGATTCTCTACATGTCAATATCTTTAAAAATGTCAAGATTTGCCTACTTTGAATAACATCTTTTGAGATCATATTTTGAAAGATTGTGCTGCTAAAAATTAGCTTCTGGATAATCTTCTTGGCAAGATCTTTAGCTTAAAATAAGGCAAGTAGCAGTTGGAAATCAAGGGCTAAATATTGAGCAAAACTGAAGATTTCAAGGGCTTGAAATATGAACTTCAAGGCCTTGAAATGATATGGAAGATAAACCTTCCTTGTTTGATGCAATGGTCACCTTCCAAATATTCCTTCAACCTCTTCAACATCTTTGGTCTATAAATTGAGAGGAATTTGCAACTGAAGAAGAACACAAGAACGAGCACAAACGACAATACTTACTTGAGTTCATTGAGGCTTGATTTTCTGTTCATTCAATTAAGTTGTATTGTTGAAAGTTGTAATTGGGTGAGATTATAGAGTTGAAGGGTCAACTTTGCCAAACCTTGTTGAGGATGTCAACTTGTGACTTGAAAGTTAGAGTAGGTGTACTCTAGAGTTGTAACTATTCCTTCTAATAAAATTAGGTTAATCCTATAGTTAGGGAATTTTAGGCAGGAAGTAAGCGTGGTTGAGGCTAACCTCCTTAAAAAATACTTGTGTTTTGTCCACCTCTATTTTTTCATTTTTTTCGATTAATTTTCGACGTTGATTATCACCCTATTCAACCCCCTCTATGTGATTTAACTAGCCAAATTGGGTTAACACTTGGTATCAAAACTAGTACTATGTTTGTGAGACTTTACCGCCTAATAGTTCGATCCCATGGCTAGTTATGATTTTGACTCTGATTGCCCCACACTTTTTAATGGTACTAATTATTTTTGGTTGCAGGAAACAATGAAACTTTATGTTAGGCACAAGGATCTCAATCTTTGAGAGATCATGGCCAATGGTCCAATAGTTATTGAGAAATTAGAAGATAAATATACTGAGGATGATTATAAGCGGATATCCAAAAATTTTAAAGTTAGAAACATTTTATACTGTGCTCTTACTATTGATATTTATAAGTTTATCTCACATTGTGATAGTGTCAAGGAAATCTGGAAGACTATTTATTATTTATATGGTACTAATGAAAATGTGTGTTAAGTGAATTTGTGGCACAGGATGAAATGATCATGGATAGAAATGTTAAGCGAGTGCAGGATCATCAATTACACGAAGAGCAAGAATATGAAAATGGTGTTAAAATTCACGACCTTATACATAATGATGTCAAGCATGCCCGAATTGGGGAGTTGCTTAAAAATGGTGAGAAAAATAAAGATTTTTGTTATTTGTCAATTCTCCAAAGTGGTAAGTGTGAGGTAAAATCCATGCATGAATTTTCAAATAATAGTTTATGCCCAAGTTGTCACATTTTTTATGATCTATATACCACACAGTACTCAACTTCAAAAAATTCTTGATTGTGGTGTTAAATCAAGAAAATGTGTCATGATTGAGGAAAAGAAAAATTTTGCCTCATTAATTCTTCTTACTTCTAACAATTTTGAACCCAAAAAGAAAAGGGTATCAAGATTTGGTTGAAGAGCTTACATTTTTGAATTGTGGGAAGTTATTAACTCCACATTTAGGTACTAATAATTAATTTTAAATAGCATTTAATCTTGTTGAAAGTTTAAGTAGAGAAGAAAAAATTGGAGCTTCATAATTGTATATGGCAAGTTATGGTTTGACAAAAGTAAAAATAAGGTAAGCTCACATGTTTTGTAATTGCCCATATTTCAAGGCCCTAAAATAGTCCGAGGCCATGAAAATTAGGCAGAATCTAGGATTTATTGCCTATAAATAACTAATATTCAAGGGCTTGAATTTTTATGTTAGCATCTTGAATAGTGGTAATATTTGGATTTTTGCCAAACATAAGACGGCGTTACCTTGCATGATCTACTTCTATTTGCATTTTGACTTCAAAATTTTGAAGTTTAATTTACTTAACTATCTTTGGAATGTGGGCATGATTAATATTCCGTCGTATTCAATGCTATTATAACATGTAATTATTTTTATGCCTAGCTAATATACTGTGTGTGATCTTATTTTTTGGGTCCATAATTGTTATGATCTCTAACATTTACATATATGATATTTCTAATTTTTATAAGAGAAGAATTCTATAATTTGATTATTCTGCTATAACCTTGATTTATTCACAAATTGGGAGAATTGTTGTATTAATGGTTTTATATGTTGATCCCCTGTAGTCCTTATCAGAATATGAAGTTATACATGCAAGTTAAAATATATTAATTGATCAAAATGTTATGTTTAATTCCTTATACTTTTTTGTGAGTGCCACTAATTGAAAGTGAACATCTTTACATGTCATTGATTTGTTAAGGGAGAGCTGTAGGTATTTGCTATAATTTTCTATATGCTTTGATTTTTCCTTTCTCCTTCTTACGCTACCTTTTTGATGAAATACAAAAAGGGAGAGAAGTATTTGGAAAGCTTTTCATGGTGTGTTATTCAAAATTTTATTGATATGCTATTTTTTATTGGGGTTTGTCTTTCATCAAAAAAGGGGAGCTTGCTAGCTTTCTTGAAGCTCACAATGTGTTCATTAATATGTTTTAATGAAAGACAAAAAGCGATTAATCAATTAGTATATTCATCATGTCATATTTGAATTAGCTTAATATTTATGTTTTTTAAATATGTTATGATTCTAAGTGCATATTGCTGGTGCATATTGCTTAATTGATTTGATATAAGTTTCTCCAATATCTTGAGATATTTTAGTGTTCAAATTTGAATATGTTATCTTTAAGATATTATATTATGTTCTTTAAATTTGAATATAAGATTATGATTCTCCATATGTCAATATCTTTGACATGTCAAGATTTGCCTAATTGTAATAAAATCTCTTGAGATCATATTTTGGAAAACTGTGCTAATAAAACTCATTTTCTAAATAATCCTTTTGGCAAGATCTCCAACTCAAAATAAGGCAAGTAGCCATTGGAAATTAAGAGGTAAACATTACGCTATGCTGCATATTCAAGGGCTTGAAATACAGACTTCAAGGCCTTGAAAGGATGAGAAAGATAAAACCTTCCTTCTTTGATGCAACAATCACATTCCAAATATTCCTTCAACCTCTCCAACATCTGTTGTCTATAAATTGAGAGGAATTTGCTACTGAAGAAGAACACAAGAACGAGCACAAACAACGATACTTGCGTTCATTGAGCCTTGATTTGCTATTCATTCAATTAAGTTGTATTGTTCAAAGTTGTAATTGGGTGGGATTATAGAGCTGAAGGGTCAACTCTACCAAACCTTATTGAGGGTGTTAACTTGTGAATTAGAAGTTAGTATATGTCTATTATAGAGTTATAACTATCCCTGCTAATAAAATTGGGTTTCTAGAGTTAGGGGACTCTATGTAAAGAATAAGTTTCGTTGAGGCTAACCTCATTGAAAAATACTTGTGTTTTATCCACGTTTGTCTTTTCACTCTTTATTTCGATTAATTTGCCACATTAATCATCATCCTATTCACCCCCCTCTAGGGTGACTTAACTAGTCGAATAGGGTCCACACTTGGTATCGAAGCTAGTACTATTTTCATGAGACTTCACTATCTAGTAGTTCGGTCCCATGGGTAGTTATGATTTTGACTCTAGCAATCCTCCGCTTTTTAAGGTTACTAATTATTTTTGGTGATAGGAAACAATGAAACTTTATATCAAGCATAAGGATCTCGATCTTTGGGAGATCATGACCACATGTCCAATAGTTATTGAGAAATTAGAAGATAAATATACTGAAGATGATTATAAGCACATATCTAAAAATTTTAAAGTTATAAACATTTTATATTGTGCTGTTACTATTAATATTTATGAGTTTATCTCACATTTCGATCGTGTCAAGGAGATTTGAAAGTCTCGTTATTATTTGTATGGTACTAATCAAAATGTGGTGTTAAGCGAATTTGTGGCATAGACTGCAATGATCATGGATGGAAATGTTAAGCAAGTGGAGCATCATCAACTACATGAAAAATCAGAATACGAAAATGATAATAAAATTCAAGGCCTTATACACAATGATGTCAAGCATTCCTGAACAGAGGTGTTGGTTGAAAATGGTGAGAAAAAATAAAGATTCTTATTATTTATCTATTCTTCAAAGTGGTATGTGCAAGGTAAAATCCGTGCCTAAATTTTCAAATAATAGTTTATCTCCAAGTTGTCATATTTTTTATGATTTAAATACCATACCTAATTTTGAACTTCCAAAAACTCTTAATTGCGGTATTAAATCAAGAAAATGTGTCAAGATTGTGGGGAAGTAAAATTTTAACTTATTTATTGTTCTTACTTCTAACAATTTTGAACCCACGAAGAAAAGGGTAGTAAGATTTGGTCAAAGCACTTCATTTTTGAATTGTGTGAAATTATTAACTCCTCATCTAGGTACTAATAATGAATTTTAAATAGCATTTAATCCTGTGAAAAATTTAAGTCGACAAGAAAATATTACAGCCTCGCAATAGTATATGGTAAGTTATGGTTTGCCAAAAGTAAAAAGTGAGATAGGTTCACTTGTTTTGCAACTGCCCAAATTTCAAGGCCCTAAAATAGTCCAAGGCTTTGAAAATTACATAGAACCTTGAATGTTATCGCCTATAAATAACTAAAATTCAAGAGCTTGAATTTTTTTTCAACTTCTTGAATAGTGGTAATATTTGGAATAAGATGACGTTAATTTGCATGATCTACTTCCTATTTGCATTTTGATTTCAAAATTTTGTAGTTTGATTTACTTGACTATCTTTGGAATGTGAGCATAATTAGTATTCAATCATATTCTGTGCTATTACGACATCCAATTATTTTTACGCTTAGATAATGTATTGTATGTGATCTTTTTTTTTTTGGGGATCCATAATTGTTATGATAAGAGAAGAATTCTATTACTTGATTATTCAACTATAACCTTGATTTATTCTTGAAGAGGGAGAATTGTTGTATTAATGCTCATACATGTTGATCCCCTATAATCCTTATGGAATATCAAGTTAATGCACGGAAGTTGGGATATATTAATTGATCAAAATGTTTGTGTTTAATTCCTTATATTTTTTTATGAGTGTCATAGATTGAGAGTGAGCATCATTATATGTCATTGATTTGTTAAGGGGTAGCTATATGTGTTTGCCATAATTTTCTATATGCCTTGATTTTTTCTTTCTCTTTCTTATGCTACCTTCTTGATGAAATACAAACGGGGGGAGAAGTATTTGGAAAGCTTTTCATGGTGCGGCATCAAAATTGTATTGATATGTTATTTTTATTAGGTTTCATCTTTCATCAAAGAGATTGAGATTATTAGCTTTCTTGAAGGTCACAATGTGTTTATTAATATGTTTTGACGAAAGACAAAAAGGAATTAATCAATTGATATACTTATCATTTATATTTGAATTATCTTAACATTTATATTATTTAAATATGTTATGATTCTAAGTGCATATTCTCATGCTATTACATATTAGTTAATTAATTTGATATAAGTTACCACAATATCTTGAGATGATTTAGTCTTCAAATTTGAACATGTTATCATTATGACATCATATTGTGTCATAAAAATTTGAAAATGTCATTATGATTCTCTATATGTCAATATCTTCGAAAATGTCAAGATTTGTCTACTTATAATAACATCTTTTGAGATCATATTTTGAAAATTGTGCTGCTAAAAATCAGCTTCTAGATAATCCTCTTGGCAAGATCTTCAGCTCAAAATAAGGCGAGTAGTCGTTGAAAATCAAGGGATAAACATTGAGCAAAACCATAGATTTCAAAGGCTTGAAATACGGACTTGAAGGCCTTGAAATGATATGGAAGGTAAACCTTAATTGTTTGATGCAGCGGTTATTTTGCAAATATTCCTTCAACTTCTCTAACATCTTTTGGCCATAAATTGAGAGGAATTTGTAGCTGAAGAAGAATACAAGAACGAGCACAAATGATGATACTTAGGCCCTATTCTTTTCATTGGGAAGCCGTATGTGTGGGATGGGTGAGAGTGGGAAAGGGAGGAAGGAGTGGGTAGGAGTGGTATTTTTTTTAAAGTGTGGAAAAGGGGGGAAAGGAGTGGGAAGGAATGGGAAGAAGTTGGTGAAGTGGGAAGGAATTAAATGATGTACGAGAGTTGATGTAAGTTACATATTTTTTTTAATGTAATCTTCTATTTGTAATAGTAATTACTGATGATAAAAAATATTTTAGACTAAAAAATGTTTTTTTTGTGTTGATTTAGGTATGAAACATTATTTCGTAGCCGTTATTACCCCAAAAAATTATAATTTTTGTTATTCGTAAAACAAATTATGGATATATTTTTTTCATATATTAACCAAGTATGAACAACAAAAAAAATACACATATGTTCAAGCCTTGTTCTTTTCGTTGGTAAATCCAAATTTACCAACCTCAACCCACTTCAATCCATATCAACCCACTTCACGAACATCAATAAAAAAATACCAACTTCAATCAATTTTAACCCACTTCAACCCATTGCCACTATTTTAACCAACTTCTACCAATCATTGAAAAAAAACTTCAACCAACTTCAACCAACTTCAACTCACTTTAACAAAAAAAATACCTTCTTCAACCCACTTCAATAAAAAAATACCCACTTTAACCTATTTTAACCTACTTCTATCAATCTCAACCAACTTCAGTTATTTATCAACCCATATTTTCCAATGAAAAGAATATGTCTTTAGCACATCGAAAACAATCATCTGCAATTTGTGTGAAGAACTTCTAATATTTTGTTACTAACGCACACAGAAAAAAAAAATTCGCTCAAAATACACGTACAATACATCTATACCTCATGCCATGAATTACAAACAACGCCAAAAAAATTTATACATTCCTTGATTACACCGGAAATAACATCTGTAAATTTGACCCCAAGTTACGTGAACGAAAAATAAATTTGTTACACATGCAACAACAATTATCAATGCTTTGATGACGTATAACAAATATTTCATAACCAACGCAAAAAAAAAAAGCATCTCTTTCATATACAGAATCAAACGCAAAAAATCTACAAGTCATAAAAAACTAACATTTATTTAACAAAGTAGAAGAAAATTATTTATTCAATACATATAACAAAAATTACATCATCTACAATTTTTGGCATGACTAACAAATATTTTCATAATATCCAAAAAATAAATAAAACTTTTCATAATTATTTCAGACTATTCAAACACACAGCTGCATAAATTATAAAAGTTTTTAAAATATGAAAAATAATAGTTATATGTAGGAGTACAAAGGAGTGGGTGAAAGTGGATAAGAGTAGGAGACTGGTATTTTTTTAAAGTGTGGTAAATGGGGGGAGTGGATTGGAGTAGGATGGAGTGGGCTGGAGTAGAATGGATTGGGTTGGGTTCATTAAACTACGAAATGAACAGGGCCTTGCTTGTATTCACTGAGCCTTGATTTGCTATTCATTCAATTAAGTTGTATAGTTCAAAGTTGCAATTGAGTGGGGTCATAGAGTTGAAGGGTCAACTATGCCAAACCTTGTTGAGGGTGCTAACTTGTGACTTGGAAGTTAGCGTAGGTGTACTTTAGAGTTGTAATTATCCCTCCTAATAAAATTAGATTAATCCTAGAGTTAGAAAACTCTACACGAGGACTAAGCCAACTTGAGGCTAACGTCGTTGAAAAGTACTTGTATTTTGTCCACCTTTATCTTTGCACTCTTTATTTTGATTAATTTGCGACGTTGATCATCACCCTATTCACCCCTCTAGGGTGATTTAATTAGCTAAATTGGGCCAACACTTGACATCAGAGGTAGTACTATTTTTATGAGATTTTACCATCTAATAGTTTGATCCCATGGCTAGTTATGATTTTGACTCTGATTGCCCTCCGCTTTTTAAAGGTACCAATTATTTTTGGTGTTAGTAAACAGTGGAACTTTATATTAATAACAAGGATCTCGATCTTTGGGAGATCATGGCTAAAGGTACAATAGCTATTGAGAAATCGAAAGATGAATAAACTGACGACGATTATAAGCGAATATTCAAAAATTTTAAGGTTATAAATATTTTATATTGTGATATTATTATTAATATTTATGAGTTTATCTCACAATGTGATAGTGCCAAGGAGATTTGGAAGACTCTTTATTATTTATATGATACTTATAAAAATACGGTGTCAAGCAAATTTGTGGCATAGGCTAAAATGATCATGAATGGAAATGTTAAGCGAGTAGAGCATCATCAATTATATAAAGGGCAAGAATATGAAAGTGGTGATAAAATTCAAGGCATCATACACAATGATGTCAAGCATGCCCGAATTGACGTGTTGTTTTAAAATGGTGAGAAAAGCAAAGATTTTTATTGTTTATCTATTCTCTAAAGTGCTAAGTGTGAAGAAAAATCTATGCTTGAATTTTCAAATAATAGTTTATCTCCAAGTTGTCACATTTTTGATGATTTAAACACCACACAAAATTTTGAACTTTCAAAAAAATCTTGATTATGGTGTTAAATCAAGAAAATGTGTCAAGATTAAGGGAAAGAAAAATTTTACCTCATTAATTCTTCTTACTTCTAATAATTTTGAACCGAAGAAGAAAAAGGTATCAAGATTTGGTCAAAGAGTTTCCTTTTTGAATTGTAGGAAGTTACGAACTTCTTATTTAGGTACTAATAATGAATTTTAAATAGCATTTAACCCTGTGGAAAATTTAAGTGCACAAGAAAAATTGGAGGTTCGCAATGGTGTATGCTAAGCTGTGGTTTGCCCAAAGTGAAAGTAAAGTAAGTTCACTTGTTTTGTAACTGCCCAGGTTTCAAGGCCTTGAAAAAAATTTGGCATAACCTAGGATATTATCCCCTGTAAATGACTAAATTCAAGGACCTAAATTTTTTTGTCAACATCTTGAATAGTACTAATATTTGGATTTTTGCTAAACCTAAGACGATGTTACCTTGGATGATCTACTACTTCCTATTTGCATTATGATTTCAAAATGTTGAATTTTAATTTACTAAAATATCTTTGGAACATGAGCATGATTAATATTCCATCATACTCTATGCTATTATGACACGTAATTATTTTTATGATTAGATAATATATTGTATGTGGTCTTTTCTTTTTTGGTCCATAGTTGTTATAATAAGAAAAGAACCCTATTACTTGATTATCCTACTATAACCTTGATTTATTCATGAATGGGCAGAACTGTTATATTAACGTTTTTATATGCCGATCCCCTGTAATCCTTACGAGAATATCAAGTTATACATGCAAGTTAGAATATATTAATTGATCAAAATGTTAGTGTTTAATTCCTCATATTTTTTATGAGTGCCGTAGATTGAAGGTGAGCATCTTTATACGTCACGGATTTGTTAAGGGGGAGTTATATGTGCTTGCCATAATTTTGTATATGCTTTGATTTTTCCTTTCTCTTTCATATGCTACATTTTTGATGAAATACAAAAAGGGAGAGAAGTATTCAGAAAGCTTTTTATGGCGTGTCATTCAAAATTTTATTGATATGCTATTTTTATTGGATTTTGTCTTTCATTAAAAAGGGGGAGATTGTTAGCTCTCTTGAACGTCACAATGTGTTTATTAATATATTTTGATGAAAGACAAAAAGGGACTAATCAATTGGTATATTCATCATGTTATATTTGAATTATCTTAATATTTATATTGTCTAAATATGTGCATATTGGCACGCTAGTACAAATTATTTAATTGATTTGATAGAAGTTGCCACCATATCTCAAGAAGATTTAGTGTTCAAATTTGAATATGTTATCTTTGTGATATCATATTGTATCTTTATGATATCATATTTTGTCATACAAATTTGAAAATGGGATTTTGATTCTCTATATGTCAATATCATTGAAATGTCAAGATTTGCCTACTTATAATAACATCTTTTAAGATCATATTTTGAAATATTGTGCTGCTCAAAATCAGCTTATAGATAATCCTCTTGGCAAGATCTTCAGCTCAAAATAAAGTAAGTAGC
>NCQT01066256.1:14176-27001 GCA_002740465.1 Stenocereus thurberi
TTGCATTCCTTTCATTAGTTTCCCCAATTAGAAATAATAACTCAAATGATCAGGCGTTACCGCCGTCCAACAAGGACAAGGCTTTGCTTGTACATGATAAACTTAGCCATAATAATCAATGTTTACCATCAAAGGGCATTCACATCATCACAACTCAACAGACCATTTAGTTAAATATAGAAACTGTTCTAACATAAAAAATATTCAAACATCTCAAGGATTGCACCAAAATATAGAATTCTAATAAAATATACAGTTTCAACACCAAAATATATCACAATACTGTGTTATAAACATCTCAACAATAATACACTGCCATTCGATATAGACTTCCTAGCTCACTTATCATCTTTAGCCGTCCTGCATGCCTAAGGGCTATTCATTGAACACTTTCCTAAAACAAACATGAAAACTTTTCGAACTGAGAGGCGAAACTCAGTACATACATTCCTGTATTGTTAAGCATTCATGGAAAAACTGGTTGGGCCCATATTGCAATTCATTTTTAATTAAAAATAGGGAAAATATAAATATGAAACTGCATTGTCAATTATTATATGACAGTGAACCCCTAATAACTGTTACGATCTGAAGATAGGTGTGCACCTGCCAAGCTGATCAGGGAACCTGGTCTGCAGCCGCGCGGATAACTAAAGGGCAATATCCTGTAATTGATAATTAATGGAGTCACTAATTGTGTGATAAATCACTGATTAAACTGATTCATTGATGTACTTACCAAAACATTATAATTTTAATAAATACGTGCTGATTTCTAAAGTTATAGGCAATGCACGTACCTGGTACTTTTAATGAAATTCGCTGAAATGGGATTTTGCACAAAAGGGAAGGAAACTATAGATTAGGCCTTGATTCTATACAAAATTATCATTGTAGGAACATACGGTCAGCAAAAATATTTATTTCATAGCTAATAATTTAGTAAAAGAAAAGTAAGAGCATAACAGGGGCTTCGAAAGAATGACTCATACCTTAGTCATCTGACCTCTAATTGAGACTCAAAATCCTAATATAGAAAGCTCAAGAAATCTTAAAAATCTTTCATTTAGAACACTAATCTTGATTCACACCATAGAATTTTCAAAATGAGGCAAGAATACAAGTATATCAGTTTTGGTCAATTTTGCACAGTTTTGGTAAAACTACCATAACATTTGCAACAGACCTCAAATTAAGGCGATTTAAAAAGAATTTGAAAGCTAACACACTGGACTATCTATCAACCAAAAATGATAATTTTTCAATGGGCTGATCACTGCCAGTTCAATCCCGAATTTTGTCCTGTTTTTCTTAAATTTCTAACCCTCACTATTTTAGCTTTCCCTCCCTTTTTACACAAATCCTCAACTTAAACCATTCCTTAAAAGCATGTAAACAAGCTTTGGTCCATCCTAACATCATACAAAATCACCACACTCAATTTCACTTCATAATCATATCCAATAAAGATAATTTTTCAATCAAATACACACATAAACCAGGCTTAATGCTAGTTTAATCCAAACCATACATTACTTGCCAAAACCCTAGTTTATGTCCAACTTGGACTCACTCCAACTCATTTTAAATTACCAAAAAAATCATCATAAACACCAATAGGTTAGAAGATGACCAAAATTAAAGATAAAACAATCAAAATCCAACACTTTAACATTAAGCTTGCATGACTAAGGATTAACCCTACCCCTAGCATGATCCAACCTCAACTCAAACATGATCAACACCAAAATAACTCTGATTTCTTATCAAAACATCATGATCAAAGCTCACAAACATCAAAACAAAAATCAAAACTAAAGTAAAAAGCAAAACTAACAAGATCAAGTTCAAGATTACTCACTTTGCTTGAAGATAAGAAGAGATGGACGTGATGCTTAGTGGTTTTGATGATGGATGATGGTGGCTAGTGATAGTAGGATGTCGAGGGGAGTCGGAGGTCATCGGGGCTAGCCAGAAAACTGATCGAAAAACACCCAAACAGCAGCTGGGCTGGCTGGCTATGTAGGAGAGAGAAAGGAGAGAGAAAATAGGTTTTTGGGTTGAGTTGTGTTTTTTGGACTAATCCAACTCTTGGCTGAGTTTTTAACTAGAAAAGTAACTTTTTGGGTTAACCATGGTTAAGCTTAATCATGGTAATTATTTAGGTTAATAAGCAAACTTGTTGGGCTTCAAATCGGCCGAAATAAGTTGGGTTCGGGAATAAAATGCTTCGTAACGATAACATTTTTGCGAAACTCAAAATTAAATTTTTGTAATATTATGAAAAACAAAATAAATTACTTGGATTAAGCTTGTTAGGGCCTACTATCAATTCTTCCAAAGTTTTTGTTAATCAATTAAGTAAACAAATAAAATCCAAATTGCCAAGTGAGGGCCCAAATAAATTTTTTCCCACCGGGGTGAATAAATGCGATAAATAAATATGAGGAAAAAAAATCATGAACATGAGGTAATTAAATAAATAAACATAATTTAGGGTTGGGCTATCACAGCCTTCCCTCCTTAAAGAGTTTCGCCAGCGAAACTTATGAACTTTACCATGTAATGCAAGATTACCTCAAATAATTGTGGGTATTTGTCTTTCATTTCCTCTTCAGTCTCCTAAGTAGCTTCTTGGGAGGTATGATTTAACCATAGCACTTTAACTAGAGATATCTGCTTGTTGCGTAACTGCTTAATCTTACGATCTAGTATTTGGATTGGTTGCTCTTCATATACTAAATCCGCAGTGATTTCAATAGGTTTAGATACAATGGTATGGTTTGGATGTGGGGTATACTTTCTAAGCTGAGAGATGTGAAATACTTTATGCACATGTTCTAGCTCTACCGGCAGATCCAGTCGATATGCTATGGGATTTAACTTTTCAATGATTTCATAAGGTCCAATATATCTTGGACTCAATTTGCCTCGTACCCCAAACCTCTTAATACCCTTAGTTGGCGATACTTTTAGAAAAACTTTATCGTCTACTTAAAACTCCAAAGGCCTCCTTCTCTTGTCCGCATAACTCTTTTGCTGACTCTAGGCAACCCTAATGTGCTCCCGAATCCTTCTTATTGTTTCCACGGTTTCCTGGATCATTTCAGGGCCTATAATCAATGCCTCTTTCAAATCACTCCAACACAGTGGGGTTCTACACTTTCTCCCATATAGAGCCTCAAACAGGGCCATTCTGATGGTCGATTGGTAGCTATTGTTATAAGAAAACTCCACCAAAGGTAAATCATCTTCCCACTTCCCTTAGAACTCCAATACACAAGATCTTAACATATCCTCTAGAATTTGATTCACTCTTTGAGTTTGCTCATCTATCTCAGGGTGATAAGAGTTGCTGAAGTTCAATTTGGCCCTAAAGGCCTTTTGAAGTGCTTGCCAAAAATGGGTTTGGAATCTTTGATCCCTATCTGATACTATATCTAAGGGGATTCTGTGTAGTCGGACTATCTCTTTAATATACAACTGGACTAGTTTTTCTACTCCCCAGGTATCTTTGATTGGCAGAAAATGGGTCGAGTTGGTAAGCCGATTGACTATAACCCAGATAGAATTCTTCTTCAAGGTAGAAAGGGGTAAACCTATAACAAAGTCCATTGAGATTGAATCCCACTTCCAAGTGGGAATTTCTGGGAGTCATAATTTACCTACGGGACGCTGATGCTCTGCTTTAACTTTCTGGCTGGTCAGACACTTGTCTACATATTCTGCAATCTCTTTTTTCATATTATTCTACTAGAAGTATTGCCTTAAATCTCTATACATCTTGGTGCCTCCTGGATGTACCAAGTACTGAGTATTGTGAGCCTCCTCTAGGATCTATTTCCTTAATTCCTCATTTTGGGGTACACATAGGCGATTCTAGAATCGCAGGGTCCTATCCTTATGTACTACAAACCCGGGAGATTTTTCTTTCTCTAAATTTTGCTTTATTCTTTGGAGTTCAAGATCACTTTCATGGTTCACCCGAATTTCCTCCACGATGGAAGGTTGTAAGGTAAATGTAGATAATTGAACATGTGCTTGCCTATGGGATACTAGTTGAATTCCCAAGTCCTCAAGCTCTTTCAAGAGACTCAATTGAGTAATATTTGAGCTATGTTGCGCTTTCCCACTCAGGGCATCTGTTACAACGTTTACTTTTCCTGGATGATATTCAATCTACAAATCAAAATCTTTAAGCAACTCAAGCCAACGTCGTTGCCTCAAGTTGAGTTCCTTCTGGGTGAAGATACACTTCAAACTTTGATGGTCAGTATAAATCTTGCATGGTACTCTATATAAGTAGTGCCTCCAAATTTTCAGTGTAAAGACCACGACTGCTAACTACAAATCATGGGTAGGATAGTTTTGCTCATAAGGCTTGAGCTGTTGAGAGGCATAAACTACTACCTTGTCTTCCTGCATCAGAACACACCCCAAGCCATTCTTTGAAGCATCACTATAAATGGTATACTCTTTACCTTCCATTGGTAGCGTTAGGATTGGGGCAGTAGTTAGTCGCTGCCTTAGCTTTTGAAAAAGTTTTTTCACATTTCTCTGTCCACTCAAATTTATTCACTTTCTTCAGCAGATTGGTCAACGGTGAAGCTATTTTCGAAAAGTCCTTAACAAACCTTCGATAATAGCCTGCTAAACCCAGAAAGCTTCTAATCTTAGTGATGTTAGTAGGCCTTAACCATTTTGTGATTGCCTTCGCCTTCTAGTGATAAACTTTGATTCCTTCTTTTGTAACCACATGACCCAGAAACATCACTTCTTTCAACTAAAATTCACACTTGTTTGATTTGCCATAAAGTTGATGCTCTCTCAGGGTTTGTAACACGATCCTCAAATGATCAGCATGTTCATCTCTGTCCTTATAATAGATAAGAATGTCATCTATAAATACCAACACAAATTTATTTAGGTACGGTCTGAAGACTCCGTTCATAAGATCCATGAAGGCTGCGGGAGCATTGGTGAGGCCAAATGACATCACTGTAAACTCATAGTGGCCATACCCAGTCCTAAATGCAGTCTTGGGAATGTCTTCAGGTTTAATTCTAAGTTGGTGGTACCTAACCTCAAATCAATCTTAGAGAAGACTTTTGCTCTTTGCAACTAATCAAACAAGTCATCAATTCGCGGCAAAGGATATTTATTTTTGATAGTGATCTTGTTCAACTCCCTGTAGTCAATACACAGCCTTAAAGTTCCATCCTTTTTCTTTACGAACAACATTGGGGCACCCTATGCTGACACACTTGGCCNAATAAAGCCCTTCTGTAACAGCTCATCTAATTGAAGGTTCATTTCCTTAAGCTCAGTTGGGGCCATACGGTATGAGCCTTTGGAAATAGGTTAGGCATCAAGGATTAATTCAATTCCAAAATCAATTTCCCTCTATGGGGGTAATCCTGGCAACTCTTCAGGAAAAACATCCTCAAATTCATAGACTACAGGAATATTTTCAGCTTTCTCTTCTTTTGTTTCGGTGTCAATAGCATAACACTAATGTTCCATACACCCTTGACATAAAAGCTTACTTACTTTCATAGCAGAAATCATCGGATAGGATTTTTCCTCTCTCTACCCATAGAAGAATATTTCACTCCCTTTTTCATCCTTCAAAATAACCTTAAGATCCTCACAACCAATCTTAGCTCCATAGGCGTGTAATCAATTCATTTCCAAAATGATGTCAAAATCAGACAAATCAAATTGAATCAAATCCACACGGAAGGTGGTTTCGCCAATGGTAATGAGAACAAGTTTACAGGAGATTGGGCATTCAATCACACAATCATTGGATAGCTTGATCCGATAATTGGTTTCCATCCTTTTATCTTCCAGGTTCAATTGTATGGCAGATCAGGTGGATATAAATGAATGCCTGAATCAAATAATATACAAAATGTCTTTGAATTTAAAAAGAGAGCTCTAGTGACTAACGTACCAGAGGTGGCAACTTCCTTCTTGCTCATTATACATGCCCGTCCTATTGCTGCAGGCCTTGGTGGTCGGCTCCCTTAGTGAGGTGGAGCCAAGGGCTTTGCTGCCCCTTTATCTACAGCCTTCAACCTTCGGGGGCATACAACAATAAGGTGTTTAGGGCTTCCACACCACATACACTTATTGGTTCCTACTTGTCATTCACGGGTGGTGTAATTTGTTCTTCCATATTTTGCACAAGGCACTGTCGAACCTGTAAGACGGCTCTTAGGAGGAGCAGGAGAAGGTTTCTTCTAGTTCACACTCTCACTTGGAGTTCCTCGCTCAAATCCCTTTCTCTTTTGGTTGATTGGATTTAGGGCTCTTTACTCTATCTTGACTCGCTTCACTTCAGCCGCTCGCTCATATAGTTCTTGGTAAGTCAAAATTGGTTGCCCAGCTAACTGATTCCGAATATAGAAGGCCAAACCCTCTTCAAACCTTCTCATCTTCAACCTTTCATATGATACAAGCTGAGGAACAAACTGGAGAATTCTATGAACTTACTGGCTTACTGCGTCACAGTTATGGTGTCACTCATCTTCAGCTCTATAAACTCTTTCTCCTTTTGCATTTAAACCATAACTAGGTAAAATTTTACCCTTAACTCACTCAGGAATTTACTCCAGGTGAATTCAGGCTCTATGAGCTTATCCTTAACAGTATTCCACCAAATATCAGCTTCGTCAGTCAAATAATACGTCCCAATGTTTACTTTCTTTTCTTCTGGCACTTCTACCACTGTAAAGATTTTCTCTATTCTCCTTACCCATTCCTTCAATGCTACTGGATCATAAGTTCCATCATACATTTTAGGGTTGCGTCATGCTACTCTATCCGCTAATTCATCGTCTTTGGGAAGGTTTTCAGTAGGTACTTAGGGAATCCGCTTCATCAGTTCAGCTACTAAGGCCGGCCAATAGTTCGGGTCCCCAATATTATTACCTAACTCAGAAGGAATTGGTGGCATTTGGCCAAAATTTCGTGGCACATGATGAGAGGCTTGATCACTCGATCCTTGACCATGATCCGAGATTTCCTCTATATGAACCTCTGCATTGTTGTGCACTAATTCAGACATTTTAATCGTACATTAAACAAAACAATTCAATCACTAGAATACCTAAACATATAAGATAAGCATGCCCAACAAATACATTTAATGTAACTCAAAGATTATTAAAAACAGACCCAAAGCTTCATTATATCAAACTATTTATTTACATACATAGCTGCCTATTTATATACATGATCAGTAAAACATATCACATTTAACTGACTAGGCAAAGTCGGTTTTGATTCCTACCTCAACCCTAAACATTAACTAACCCCAAGACACTAGATCCGTCATATAGCCAAAAACAGATACGAACCATCTCATCACAGTTGGAGAGGATTGAACTAACTATATACAATGTCATATGCTACACAAAATACAACTATTCAATCCGACCATACCATATATACATACAGGGCTCAAAATGAAAACTACTAACACCAAGCCCTAGAAGCACCTAACGACCCCCAAACGGATTGTAATCTGGGTCGGACTCATCATTAGGCTCTTCGCCTGAATCGAAGCTGCTAGTTGATGCTTCTGACTCGGCATCACCAACCTCCTGGTCAACCTGTTGCTGCACTATCATCTCGTCAATCTCCTAATCCCACTGTTGCTCTACCATCGTGTCATTAATGTCCTATCCTCCTTGGGATCATCCTCCTCCTCTGGATAGCCCTCGTCCTCAGAACTAACCACCACTATCTCTAGTGTATCAGGGAGGTCTATCACCACATGAGCCTCTCCAGGACTGTCAGGCATCAGTGGTGTACCTCGTGCGGGTGGGGAGGGTGGTCCTCGTACTGGTGCTGGGGCTGCAGGCGGGAGACGTGCCTGGCATAACGAAAAGACATGCGGGAGAGTCTCCATAGTAACCCCCCTCTGCTCAAACTTCTCCCTTAACAACAACTTTGTAGTGATAGTCGTCCAAGCCCAAAGGCTTGAAACTAGGCCCATCCCAACCTGGGTTCGCTGTTATCATAAAATAATGATAACGAAGCCTAAACTCCACTCATGAATCAACTATGGGTAAGGACCACAGCAGTCTATGTGCACGGACCACAATACTATGAAATCAAAGAAAGGGTCCTGTGCATGAGCCTCTATACTAGCATGTTGCAGTGCGATGTGAGCAGCCATAGATGCACCCGACATCATGTTAACGCCATGAGGGTCCATCTAACAAAGAAAACACATATATGAGAGGCATACATAACCATAATTAAGGAATATGTAAATGTAAGCAACCGACATTTTTAATATCATTACTACACTTCTAATATCATTACTATACTTCTAATATCACTCTAGCAGTATACAATGGCCCTCACTATCAATCATTCTCACCCTTTTATTTCTAAACTCCACATGCGACAAAGAAAATCTCAACCTAGCTCTGATACCAAATCTGTAACACCCCTAAATGTACATAAATCACTGATTGCGTTTCTTTCATTAGTTTCCCCAATTAGAAATAATAACCCAAATGATCAGGTGTTACCGCCATCCAACAAGGATAAGGCTTTGCTTGTACATGATAAACTTAGCCATAATAATCAATGTTTACCATCAAAGGGCATTCACATCATCACAACCTAATAGACCATTTAGTTAAATATAGAAACTGTTCTAACATCAAAACCATTCAAACATCTCAAGGATTACACCAAAATATAGAATTCTGATAAAATATACAGTTTCAACACCAAAATATATCACAATACTGTGTGATAAATATCTCAAAGATAATACACCACCATTCCATATAGACTTCCTAACTCACTTATCATCTTCAGTCGTCCTGTCCGCCTGAGGTCGATTCACTGAACACTTTCCTAAAACAAAACATGAAAACATTTCGAACTGTGAGTCGAAGCTCAGTACATGCATTCCTGTATTGTTAAACGTTCATGGAAAAACTAGTTGGGCTCGTATTATAATTCATTTTTAGTTAAAAATAGGGAATAAGATAAATATGAAACTGCATTGTCAATTGTTATCCTTAGATCGTAACAATTACTAGGGGTTCACTGTTAGATAATAATTGACAATGTAATTTAATATTTATCTCATTCCCTATTTTCAATTAAAAATGAATTGCAATACGGGCCCAACCAGTTTTTTCATGAACGTTTAACAATACAGGAATGCATGTACTGAGCTTCGACTCACAGTTCGAAATATTTTTATGTTTTGTTTTAAGAAAGCGTTCAGTAAATCACCCTCAGGCGAGCAGGACAGCTGAAGATAATAAGTGAGCTAGGAAGTCTATATGGAGTAGTGGTGTATTATCATTGAGATGTTTATANNNNCATATTTTGTGATATATTTTGGTGTTGAAACTATATATTTTATCAGAATTCTATATTGTAGTGTAATCCTTGGGATGTTTGAATGGTTTTGATGTTGGAACAGTTTCTATATTTAACTAAATGGTCTGTTAGGTTGTGATGATGTGAATGCTCTTTGATGGTAAACATTGATTATTATGGCTAAGTTTATCATGTACAAACAAAGTCTTATCTTTGTTGGACGGCGGTAATGCCTTATCATTTGAGTTATTATTTCTAATTGGGAAAACTAATGAAAGGAATGTAATTAGTGATTTATGTACATTTGGGGGCGTTACAGTTCATGTCTATCTATAGAGACCCAGTTGTCTCATGTCACTACTATGCTAAACAAATTCATAACTGGAGGAGTTTAGGAAGTTGTGGTGTGTGGTATTTACTATTTAGAGAGGCATCCTACTGATGCGTGCCCTGTACTTTAAGAGGGGAGGGGGGATATGAATGCTATGTTTTTTAACCAAGGCCAAAGGACGTATGATCCATGCTCCAATACTTATAATGAATGATGGAGAGATCACCTTAACCTTAGGTATGGACTTAGGAACATTCCCCCAGGTTTTGACCAACCATCAGGTCAACCATCTGGTCAGGATATATAGGACAACTTTTCTTTTAGAGCAAGTCATAAAAAAGATGGATGACCAGCAAAAATAGATTGACACTAGGTTTCAGAGCCTTGAAACGACTCTTAAACAGGTCAAGAGTGACAGACTACTATTGATGCCATAGTTAGCAACCCATAGGCCCAAATACAGCATAGATTGCCATCTTAACGTTTCTAGAGCCTAAAGAAAAATGTGAGTGTCATTACACTTAGGAGTAGGAAAGAGTTGAGGAACGTCGGGAGAGTAGATAGGAAGAGCAAGAAATAGAGGTCAATAAGCCTGAATTAAGTAAGGTCCAGGATCCTACCTCTAATGTTAAGGAAGTAAGTGAGAATAAGAGGGAATCTTACAGGCTATTACCACCTTTTCCTGGACGACTATGAGGGATAACTTCTAAGGTCGATGAGGAAAACCAAGAGATCTTAGAAACATGTAGAAAGGTAAAGATCAACATCGCTCTCTTAGATGCCATTGAGCATGTGCATCATTATGTTAGGTTCCTTAAGAAGCTTTGTACTGCAAAACCTAAATTAAAAGGAAACAAAAAAGTGAGTGTAGGGGAAAATATGTCCATTGTATTCCAAAAGAAGCTTCGGCCTACATGTAAGGACCAAGGTGTGTTCCTTATTCCTTATAAAATTAGAAACCCCTGCTTTGATAGAGCGATGCTTGATTTAGGAGCTTTCATTATGTGATGCCAAGGCCTGTCTATGATAAACTGAACTTAGGAGACTTAAATAAAATGGGTCTAATAATTTAATTAGCAGATAGGAGCAATACATATCTAAATGAAGTCTTAGAGGATGTCTTAATCCAAGCCAATGAGCTTGTTTTTCCCATTGATTTTTATGTACTAGACATGAATGATCCGTGTCATAACATTCCAATATTGCTTGGTAGACCATTTCTTAATACATTTAGGACAAAAAAAAATGTGCAAAGAGGAAGATTGACCATGGAGTTTGATGGTGAAGTTATCAAGTTCAATATTTTTAATTCTATGAGATTTCCTGTTGATGTGAACTATCTTTGCCAATTGGATGTGATCGATGAATTGTCCCAAGACATTTATGAATTGTCTCATGAAGATGCACTGCTAACTGTGCTTGCTCAAGGTTTCGATCAGTTTGTTTTCCAAAGTATGCCTTACCATGTTGATAATGAGTTAGTAGATAATATAGAGTCTTTGTTGGAATTGCATGTAATTGATAGACCTAAGAAACTAGAATTGCTTAAAAGTCACACAAAGTTGCTACCCTCTTGTATCTACCCTAAAACTAGAATTGAANNCATTTCTGAGAATCTTAAGTATGTTTATCTAGAGGCCGGGATGATGAGACCTTACCTATTATAATCTCTTACACTTGAACAAGACGATAAACTTATTAGAGCGCTTAGAGAACATAATGAAGCGTTATGGCAGTAGCATACCTTAAAAGACTTAGCACCACCTTATGCCTATATACTAATAAGACTTTTAAGGTAAATCATCACAGGCTAAAGCATTTTTATGAAGGAGATCAGCTCTACTTGGAGCAGGAGACCTGGCTAGAGGATCTATGAGGTACAAGTGTGCCGGGCCAACAACAATAAAAAAGGCATTGGTTGGGAGGCAACCTAACTTTTTTTAGAGAAGTATACATTTAATTACTTTATCCTCGTTATTTTCATTATTTTGAATGCAATAGGGGCAATGCATGAATTAATTGTGGGGGGTGTATCCTAAATTTAGTTCCTATAATTTTGCAAGAACAAAAAAATTGATTCCAAAAAAAAAAGAGTCATTTTAGTGTCTTTCTTGTAAACTAGTGCATGAATATGAGTTTATGCTAGGCTTTCTCACATAGTTTTTTCCATTTGACTGTTTTGAGTTTATTCCTTTATGAGTGATAACTTTTGAGCATACTAACTGTCATTCAGAGTAGTTGAGCTGATCTTCATATACCTCTTTAATGAGCGATGCTCATGATTATCTGATTTATTTGATCATGTTATATAACAGCATTAAAGGCATTAAAATGATCTAACATGTTTTCCTAGACTGTTGAATTAGCAGAATAGTTTATTAAAATTGTGACTTTTCTTGCCTTGTTTAAAAAAAAATTAAGAACAAAAAGAAAAAAAAATGTTAGTTTGCCAATACAGGTTAGTTCAAGTTGTACGATACTTGTTCCTTTTAAGCGGCTTGTGTAGGGAGAAGACCTGTGCTATAAGTGTTAACCCCATTTAGAGTCATCTACAACTTGAAACATGCAAACAATGCTTTACATATATAAAATAAATGTTAGATTACCAACATGGGTAGGATTTGGTGGCTTGACACCTTTACTCCTTAAGTTCAGGTCTCAAGTTGAACCTAATGTATAGAGTAACCTATTGTGGGAGAGTCATGCCCCTCTTGGGCTAATCAATGACTCGAACGACATTAACAGATAAAAAAAGGGAAAAAAGGAAAAAAATGTATTAAAAAAGGGTAAGGTAATTTAGAAATAATTTCAATGAGTTATTTATTCTAGTTCAATTGTCTCTATAGCCATACTGCATCTTAATTTTTCTTGCCTCAAACCTTTTAGACCTCTTGATTGGTGTATGCATGCTTAAAAGAGATGGAATGATCATTGTTTTTGTTACTTTCTTAAAGACATGTTGTTAGGCTGATGAAGAAACTATTTGGTAACAGTCGAATATTTCGCAGTTGTTCAGTTGTTGGAAGGAAAATTAATACATTTTGAATCAAAGTATTCTTAAAACAAGTCAATGCTTAGTGCAAGTTTCATATTTTATTTGTGATTTTACAAGAAAGAGGGATACTTTCTAGGTT
>NCQT01066272.1:80-10102 GCA_002740465.1 Stenocereus thurberi
AAACCAAAATTAGGTCCATCTCTATTTGTTATTATTTAGCATTATTACTATCAACATAACAATGATATGAGATGAACATGTAAATATTTTATCACAATCTTTTGTTATATAATTTTTTTTAAAAAAAAGACAAGAATAATAATATTGGAATCAGAATCTTTACACATATATTTTTTAAAAAATAAAAAATAATAATAATAAAAGTAGAAAACGTTTATTATTTTTTAAAAGACTTGGATTTAGGTTGGCAATTAATTATGAAGCTGTGAGAGCTTGCCATGCGGGAAATATAAATTAAAGAGTGAAATGCTTTGTTTTTATATAGACTGATATTCAAGGCAAAGGCATTCTAGATGCGATTTTCTATTGTTTTTTCTTTTTATTTTTTTTTACAACAATCTAAGACAGAAAACATAATACAAATTAAAATGAATTTAGAAGCGTGGGCAATTAATATAGCTAGGTTTATTGTTGTCTTTACTACTACTATTGGAATTGGAGTATTTTACTAATGATTTGTTCCCAAAAACGTAAGGACTAGGGCGCGTATAATAAAAAAGGACGTAAAGGGTGTAAGTCTTACAGGAGAAGGGACAAATCTAATATTTAGAGATTTGGATATCTAACTTGTCTTCTTAAGTAGGAAGCATTATCAAATCATACATGAATGACTTTCCTCTTTAAAAACAAAAAGAAGTTAAACTTCAATTCAATGTAACTTTATGTGACATATGCTACCAAAGTGCAGATATAGTAAGTATTTCTTAGACATGTATATATATATGATGCACTTATAAACAATTTCTTATTTAATTTCATATATATCATTTTTTCTTTTAGAGTATGTTAACAAATTAAAGTGCCTTAAAATTAGAAAAAGGAAAATATTACAGTTAACAAGATCAAACTCTTAACCTTATGATTAAGCCCCTATTCAGCAAAATTAGCTGTTTAGGTAGCGGATAGTGGTTCATGCAACAGATAGTTGGTTAGTAGCTGATAACGTTTCTAATTTAGGTATTAGCGGATAGTTGTTTAAATGAGTGGTTGAAATAAATGTGTTCGGTAAATTTAGCTATTATGTTAGTTGATTAATATAAATTGACATAAACGGACATAGATAATTTTCAAATATAAAATTTCTCAAAGGATATTTTTTGGCCAAAAAATATGAAACGCTACTTCTGAATGCCAAAAGCTAATACTATTAGCTTTTCACATACGCTACTTAAAACGCTAAACTCTACTTAAAATACTAGTCAAATTACTAGGTTACTGAACATTAAAAATTGACTGATTAATTTATTAACTTGATCAAGATACTAAATGTTATTGAAAATACTATTGCCGAATACGGTCTGAGAGAAAGCTACCAGTATTATGAGCATGTTTTGGCACGAACAAATTAAGTCCCATAAAATATAATCTGTGTCTTTGATTTTTGACATGTTTTCTTATCTGGGCCTCCAAGTTGTTATTTCTTTTTGTTTTCTCTTTGAGGGTCAAATAGTGGGCCAACTTGTTCTTTTCTTGTTCGGCTTGAGTTTGAATAAGAGGATCTGCCTTGATATTTCATCCATTATTCATTAAATGTAGATTTATTTTTCTGGAAATAAAATAACAGGCTGTATTTTTCAATTATAAAACCTTTATTAGTCACCGTAACATTCAGCAGACAATAATATGCTGTGATCCAGAGGGTGGATCCACGTCTCATTAATTAATAGGGAAAACATAAAATATATACACATGCATGCAACCATGCTTTCCTGTTGATCTCCAAATTTGTGTTTTCTGACAGATCGTGTCACTAATATATTCATCTACAGGGGAAAATTTAGGTGGTAATGCATGTCATACATCTTAGAGTGTGTATTTTCAGTCAAAGTGAAATAAGATGCATAATCAATCTTGGGGGAAGTACTTCGGAATGGAACAAAGAGGTTAATAAAGCCATTTATAGGATAGCAAAGAGCGTAGAAAATGCTAGCTTCTTTAAGCTTACAATATATTTTATGAATATGTTTTGATGAAAGACAAAAAGGAAACAGTTTCATAATTTTAAGTGAAAAGCATGTTTCAAACTTGATAGATATTTATTGATATAATCCTTACATAATTCTTGATTATATGATTCTGATTATGGTTGATAATATTATCATGAGATTTCAACTTTTAAAATGCTGATAATGGTTAATAATATTATGGCTGGTGATATTATATTATGATTCTGATTATGGTTGATTATACAATATCCCATTTTATTAGGGATCTTCATTTAGCAAATATTTGACTTTTCTCAACAAGATTTCAATTTTTAAATGCTTGATATTTGCCTTGATCATGGAAGGAATTGCATGAAATCTCAAATCAGCCAAAAATTGCCACTTAGCCATTACTTGCTGGAATTGTGTGATCTTCAAGCACCCTGAACTATTGTTCAAAACCTTGAACTGAAGTTAAATTTATGGATGAGTCTAATGGCTAGCTCCATATGATTCCTCCAAGACTTTGCTATGAATATAGAAGCTGGTTGAGGGCTGAAGACACAAGAGAGCACAAGCAAGGAACGAGAAGAAAGAGAGCTACACTTAAGAAGAAGACGTTGAGAGATACATCGATCTTATATTGACATATCTATTATGTTTTTTTACTTCTTGTTATAAAGTATATTTGGTTATATTTTTTTGTATTGGGTTAGGCTGATTAGTCGAAGGGTCGACTACTCAAGTACAGTTGGGGAGCAACACGTACGTTGGGACACCTAGAGTTGTAGGGTCACTCGTAGGTTGTACGATTAGTGAATCGTGTGTAATCGACCAACCTAATAAAAGAAAAAGATTCAAAATCCGACTTGTGAGGGGCGCCTGTGAGTAGAGGACTAGGCGTGGCCGAACCTCTATAAATTGTATGTTTTGTCTACATTTACATTTTCCGCAATGCGCTTTCAATTAATTTGCACCTTTGGTCATCACCCTATTTACCCCCTTTAATGTGATTTAACTAGCCAAATCGGGCTAACAGAAAAGAAGGCAGTTGCAGAAGCTCAAAGTAAGGATATGAAGGGCTTTAACAAAAATTGGGTACTAAGGGCAAAGAGAAGGCGTGCAGTATTCAAGTTAGCTAAGGCTAGAGAGGAGAACAAAATATTCGAGAAATGTAAGATGTATCAAGGATGAGGAAGGATCGGAAGAGTTCTTGTGGATTAAAAGGACACTAAAGAGAGATGGCCATGTTGCTTTCACAAGCTTTTCAATGATGAGGTTAGTGGTGACAACGAAGGCAGCAAGGGCAAGCAGAGGGGCAACGGAATTTCAAAGCCTGTAGTCATATTACTAAAGAGGAGGTAAAAGACACATTGCATAAGATGGAACATGGGAATGTAGTTAGGCCATATCTCGTGCCAATAGACGTATGGAAATGCTTGGGAAAAGAAGTACTTGATTGGCTAACTATGCCATTTATTGTTATTTTTAAAACTAGGAAAATGCCCAAAGAATGGAGGCATGGTAATATCCTGTTGTACAAGAATAAAGGCGACATATAATGCTGCAACAACTATAGATGTATCAGGTTATTTAATCACATTATGAAATTTTGGGAGAGGGTGATTAAAAAGTGATTATGGAAAGACATAAACATCTCAGATAATTAGTTCAATTTTATGTTTGGTAGATCAACAATAGAAGCGATACACCTCATTAAAAGACTTATGGAGTATTGTACAGATAAAAAAAGAGACTTACACATGGTGTTCATAGATTTAGCAAAGGCATATGACAAGATTCCCAGTGAGGTGTTATGGAACTGCTTTCATAAGAAGTATGCCCCTTATGGGTATATATGAGATATTAAAGACATATATGAATAAGTGACCATGAGTGTCACGACATTGGGTGAGGACACAGGACATTTCCCAATAGACGTTGAACTACACCAAGGATCTGCACTAACGCCCTGTTCTTTTTTGTGTTTAGGATGATTTAGCTAAAACTTACATCTTCTTACATCTCCTTACATCTCCTTACATCCTTAACATAATTCTTACAATTTTTTGCATCTTCTTACATCTCCTTGCATCTTCTTCCATCTCCTTACATCTTCTTACATCTCATATAGATTTTTGTATAACGTTCATTTATTTTTATTCTAGTAATTATAGAAATATGTATATATTTTTTCAATTATACTATCAATATACATAATTTGTGAATATATTATAAACACAACATTTATATAAACATAAAAAAAGAATTTAATGCGTAAATTATATTTGAGCTTCGACATGAATAATATATGCTATTATAGATGAAATAAGTGAACATGCTTTAAAATTATAACACAAAGCTTTATAAAATTCCTTAGTAATAATATATTGATGAGACATTTACATTTAAAATTGTTTACTTAAAATATTTGCTTTAAGAGTTGTATTGAATTTTGTGAGAAAATTTTTATTTTTTTTATTTTGTTATACTTTGCTTATTGGAAGTAGTGTAAATATAAGAAATCACGTCAAGTGTAGGAAATTTTGATTTATGGGGTTTGACATATTTTATTGTTATTTAATTTAATTGGTTAAGGTTTATTTTCAATAAGTATATTATTTTAATATTATTATTTTTCATTCAAAACGTTCATTGTAAAAGAAACAAATTTTGTTTCAATAATATTAAGAACTAATTTGTTTACTGATTATATCAAATTTATTTCATAAATATGACTAATATATTACATGTTATTTCACAAATCATACATTAAACATCAATAATATGCATACATGTCTACAAGTTATACTATGCAACTCTTCAACAATTTAACAACTCCTTACATTTATCCTTATAGTTTCGTGCAGCTTCTTACATCTGTTTACAGTTTCTTACATCTTCTTATAACTCCTTATATCTTCTTACATCTCCTTACATCTTCTTGCAACTCCTTAGAACTCCTTGCATCTCCGTACAGCTTCTTATATTTTCTTATAACTTATAGCTGTATCTTATCACAAAAAAGAACAGGCCCTAAGTCCACTTCTTTTTATTACTGTTATAGATAAGCTCTCTAAGAGAACTCAAGATGAGTTATCGGTGTATGTTATTTGCTAATGATATTGTTCTTATTAATGAGACTATAGAAGCAGTTAACAAGAAGTTGGAGAAATACTTTAGAGTTCAAGGCTTTTAGACTGGGTCACCATTGAAAATATTGCAACTGCGAGGGTTGAAAAGTTTACATACTTGGGCTCCATAGTACAAAATAGAGGGGATATCATCGAGGACATTGTTCACTATATAAGAGTTAGGTGACAAAAGTGGAGACAGTTGGAGTTTTGCGTGATAAGAAGATCCTAGTCAGATTGAAGGAAAAGTTTTACAAAATGATGTTTAGACTAGCCTTACTTTATGGCTCAGAGCGTTGGCTAGTAAAGAAGAGTCAAACCCAAATGATGAAGGTAGAAGAGATGATGATGCTTTGTTAGATGTGTAGCTATACAAGGTTGGACAGGATAAGAAATAAAGTAATTAGAGAAAAGTGGGAGTTGCACCTATTGAGGATAAGATGCGAGAGGTGAGATTCAGATGGTTTAGTCACATCAGGGAACGGAGTTTAAATGTTCGTGTTCAAAAGTGCTAAAGGATTCACATTCAAGGTTCTAAGAGAAGTAAAAATATACCTAAGAAAATTTAGGACGGGGTTATTAGATTATATTTAATCTAAATAGGACTTATGGAGGATATGACTCAAGATAGGAGGTTTTGAAGGTTTGGATTTAAGTTTGCAAACCATAGGTAGAATCCACGTACGGTCTCTTTTTGTAACTTTGCCTGGTGATCATAATGTTTTTTCGAGGCTAGATAGGAGATGGCAACACATTTACAACTTTTCAAGTCTACTTAGATTGGTCTTTGTTAGGGCAAGGTAACTTCTAGATTGGGCAAAGTTAGCTATTAAGCACCTTCTAGCTATTAATGTTTTATTTGTTAATCACACTTTTCATTTCGCTCTCCTTATCCGACCCAATTATCTGTTTCATTTCTATGTGCATTAATTATGTGGTATCTAGGTGATAATGGGATCCCAACGACGTACTAGCATTAGCAAATTTAGGGTACTCTACTGGTCCTGTTTATTTTTTCCATATGTATTGTTGCTTTACCTTTTTTAAATGAAGGAATAATTAGTTTGCATTGCTCCTAACTTTTAGACGTGTGTCAAAAGTTTTGAACTTGACAAAATTGCTTTCCAAAAATTTTTGTGGGTCTCTTATAATCAATCTCTCTGCATGCATGAGTGATTTTGATCTTTTTAACTGCGCAAAAGAGGGACTCATACTATAAGTAGTTGTTGTTATTGTATTTTGATAGAAACAATAAAAAAGATTGTCAAGCTGTAAAATTTTTACGAAGGAATTACTTTATTTTTTAACATTGATAAACTTTCTCACAAAAGACCTTAGCTCTCATCGGGACACCCTACCAGAGGAATGCATGGAATGAGGGAATAAGAAAAAGAATCTTCCTCATATGCTTCTAGTGGGATTCGAACCTTCATCCTCATATGCTTCTAGTGGGATTCGAACCTTCATCTCCTAGGTGAAAGGTCAGACAAATACTACAAAACCATGCAAAACTCATCAAAAGTTTATGAAATTGTTGAAGTGGACATTCATAAGTATTAATCANTGCATATAAAATTCAAGAAAACTCACAAATAAACAATGTTCACTTATCCACCCTTAGAGTGGTTAGAAATTACGCACCTTAACTAGAAATTAGATAGCATNTACCTGTAAATTTTCATTGTTCGTTGAATAGAAAGTAGCACTATCAGGATATACAGACATAGAGTTAGAATTTAGATATTGTACAACTATAAATTGTCATTGCTAGTAGAATGAACGCTTAGAAGGTAGTCCTATCAGAATACAGACATACAATTAATAGACTAATTAATGACCAACTTATAGTCTTAAATGGGCGACTAGATCTATATTTTTTGAAATTTCATGTTTTGACAAAGTATTGCGGCCCCACACAGATATCATAGAATAAAATATCATCGTTCTTGAAATACGGCAAACAAAAAATTCAACAGAGCCACCATTTTTCAAACCTCCCAGTACAGAACCTTTATCATTTTCAGTAACAATGTTGACTTCGGGCTAAGCGTCCACACCAATTCCAAAGTGGCACTTAGAATTATATCAACGATTATACACCAACACCAAGCCTCGAGTCACAAACTCCGCTTATATCAACTCTATCTTAGCTGTTGAATTTGGTCCCTTCAAGACTTCAACCAAGACACACTGCTGGTTCAGGTAATTTTGATAACCTTACTGCTTTAAATAAAGTATTAAGAGCGTTTCCTTTTCATTGGTGAATTGAAGTTAGTAAAAGAGTGAAGTTAATTGAGATAGATTGAAGTGGATATTTTTTATTGAAGTGGGTTAAAATAGATTGAATTGGATTAAAATGGATTAAAATTGATATATTTTTTCAAGTTAATTAAAATAGTGAGAATAAAATTTTGAAAAAGGTGAATTGAAATAGATTGAATTTAGTTGAAGCAGATTGAAATTAGTTAAAGTTTGTATTTTTTATTGAAGTGAATAAAAATTTGTTGATGTGAATTAAAGTACATTGAAGCTGACAAATTAAAAAAACCAACGAAAAAAACAAACCCTAAATTTGAATCTTGAAGGAGGGAAAAAAAACAGTCATGGAAAAATGATACTCTTTTATATATCAGTAGCAACTCGGCCCCGAAGCTCTGAACCAAAAAGTTCACGTACTTCAAAGAACCAAAATCTGGGTTGGCTTCTGTCCATATCAGATCCTTGTATCCCAATGAAGAAACTAGAGCTTCCTGGCAAAAACTTTTCACTGAATGAAGGTCTCAAGAAAACAAAAAATGTACAGTTGCATTAAACATGCAAGAAAAATCCATGCTAGCATATGCACAACATTGCTAGGAATATGAAGAGAGATTACAGGGGAATAATCCTCGAAAATTGTCAACAGACTTGGAAGTTATTACAAGATTACTACCCTCCAGTGCACGAAGTCTCTCCTATTTTGAGGGGCGTCAGTCATTGACAACCATAGCAACAGTTTCTGAAGGACTGCTTTCGAGTTTTCTGATGATCAACCTGCTCTGAGGAGGAAGGTCTTTGGCTGAAGGAGAAGTGTCTGCATCGACAATAACCGAGTCGTCTTCCTTGAAATCTCCCCTCAGTACTCCCATCGCAATTTCGTTCTCAACCAACTGTTGGATCACCCGCTTGACAGGCCGGGCTCCGTAGTTCGGGTCAAAGCCCAGTGTCCCGAGGAGCTCAACGGCTTCACGAGTGTATTGGAGGTCAATCTTCTTTTGCTTCAGTCTATCCTTCACCCGGTTCAGCTGCAACAGATAAACAAAGCAATGTATTTAGGCAGCAAATATATGCATAATCAGGAGCTACTGTGTATGAGAAGAAGCAATCAGCATGATTAGAAGTTAAAACTAAATGGATGAGAACTGATGACATCAACTCCCTGACTTAAGCCTCCCTCACCTTGTCTCATTGGAATTAGACGAAAGAATATCCACATGGTAGACCTGGCAAAACTAACCTATGCCTAATTACCTTAAAACCAGACCCAATTCAAACACCCCAAATTCAACACAAACCCAATGGCCGATCCAAGCCAAACCAACATGAAAAATTAGCTCGACAAATTGATTGCATATTCTTTCTGCATTTAGTGTACAAACCAAGACAAACAATGACGCATTAGCCATGTGACAGATCGTGACTTGTAGAAGGACTGCAGGAGACACCAACCAAAACAACAAAAAGTTTCACCTAATCTAATGCATCAGATGCATGTTATTGCTCATAGGCGCTATGCAGTCCACTTGGGATGGAAACTGGGAAGAAAATCAAAGTGCAGGAGGAGCCTCTAGCTAACAACAATTGTAACGACTAATGACAAAATGAGTAATAAGAGTACTTACCTGTAACTCAACAATTTTGCTGATTTCCTTTGCATCAAGAGGCTGGAACACAATATACTCATCAATCCGGTTCATGAATTCAGGCCGGAACGTTTGCCTGGCCAACTCTATAACCTGCCGTTTCATCATCTCATAAACTGCTTCTTTACTGTCTTGTGTACTCCGTAGAGTCTCCAGGATATATTGAGAACCAATATTAGAAGTCATAATCACAACACAATTGGTAAAACTGACAGTTCTTCCCTGAGCATCAGTTATTCGCCCATCATCCAGGAGTTGCAACAGAATGTTAAAGACATCATGATGAGCTTTCTCGATTTCATCAAACAAGACAACAGAGTACGGCCTTCTTCGCACCACCTCAGTGAGCTGTCCCCCTTCCTCATACCCAACATAACCTGGAGGTGCACCAACCAGCCGCGACACCGCATGCTTCTCCATGTATTCACTCATATCTATTCGAACTAGAGCACTTTCTGTATTGAAAAGGTAAGCTGCCAAAGCTTTTCCAAGCTCGGTCTTTCCCACACCTGTGGGGCCCATAAACATGAAGCTTGCTATTGGCCTGTTCGGGTCAGACAGCCCAGCCCTAGAGCGCCGAATAGCATCGGCCACAGATTTGACTGCCATGTCCTGTCCAACAACTCGTTTGTGAAGAACCTCTTCCAGATGGACCAACTTTTCTCTCTCTGACTGTTGTAGGTTTGATAAGGGTATGCCAGTCCACTTGCTGACGACCTCAGCAATATCTAAGTCAGTTACCTCTTCTCGAAGTAAAGATTTACCAGACTGCCGATATTCTTCCAGGTTCTTTTCAGCCTCTGCCAACTGGCGTTGAAGAGACATTAAGGTTCCGTATTTGAGCTCAGCAGCACGATTGAGATTGTACTCACGTTCAGCAGCTTCCATCTCTTGATTGACTCTGTCAATCTGAAAGGGTAGTTCAACAATGAATTAGAAAAGCACAAACAAATATAGAACATTCTGAACACTCAGATGAGAAACAAGATAATCAAAACCTT
>NCQT01066277.1:442-11432 GCA_002740465.1 Stenocereus thurberi
ACATTCAAGTCTATGATAAATTTGGCCCAACCATCATGAACCTCCCATAGCTGCCATAAATTTTCCTCAGAACACCTAACTATCAAGCTCCTGGCGTCACTCTTAAATTTAGTTTGCTTCTCCTTAAGAAACCATTTAGTGAACTTCTCCCTAATTTCCTCACAAAGTATGAAGATAGGCTTATCCCCCATGTGCATCTGGTAAATTGTTGAAACACTCAACAAATTTGGTGGAGTTGTTAGGTACCTTTGTTGTGTTGTCGAAGCCATGCCTACACAATACCTATAAGGCTCATCTTGCAACCAAATGTATGCTGTTGGTGATCCTTTGAAAAGAGATTCTATGAATCTAGTGAATTTGACTTGGCAGTATGCAGTTGTAGCTCTTGACAACAAAAAGTTCAATTTAGGAGTTGGGAACAACTTCTTGAAGTTCCCCTTATAATGTACCATGTAAATCCTTCTTGTTACTACATGAAATATATCCCTTAGTGTAGAAATATTACCCTGAAATTAAGTAAGAAATAAGAAATAAGTGAGCTTACACAAGTGATAAAGCAACATACATACAATTAGTAACTAGGTTGACTGAATATTACCTTACACCTATCATCTATGAAGATATATTGGCCATGCTCCTTATCACCAATGTACCTCTTAAGCAGTTGAAGAAATATGCCAATTATCCTTATTTTCAAAAATCAACTATGGCATATGCTAGGTACATACATGAAGGTTTTCAACATCAACGCCCACAGTCGTAAGTAAAACACCTTTAAATACACCCGTCAAGTGTATTCCATCACCCTAATAAAATTCCTGCACCCAGTGAGGAGTCGCTCTTTGTAAGCATTTGTTGGTATTAATATCATTAAGATAGCTCCTTTGTCCCTCTTTAATTGTGCCACATAGGAATTTTTGGCACTTAGTGTGGGGTTTATATCTCCCCTCTTTACTTGGCCTTACTGAATAATTTGGGCCTAGTTTTCCTAGTGGAGTGAGGAAGAGTGATCACCAGATGCGAGCGCACCGCCTGTCCGCCCAGTCTGGTCCGAGCTGGGCTTAGGTGCATGCGGTGTGGCATGGGCTTGGGCTTGGGCTTGGGGGTCGGACCTACTAATCTTTTTAGAAAAATTTTGTTCGTTGGCCTTCCCGGTCAATGATTTTACGCTGATATTTCTCCACAATTTACTCTAAACCACAACTATTTTTGACAGCCAATTTACTAAGGATAGTAGTCCATAATGGCTAGTTAATCTGTCCACAAGCTCTCTTGGTTTTTTGTTGGCTTCTGTCTACTACCTCAGTATGCTCTCCCCTATAAATACGACACCCTTTAGCTGCAGAAAACACACATCAAAGTTCTCTATTCCCTTCTCTTCTTCTACTGTTCTATTCTATCTCTTTTTCGGTGCAATTTCTATATTGTGTGTTCAAGGTCTCTGCCATCGAGTGCACGAGTTTAGAGGCTCACTGTATTAACCTTGAGGAGCAATCGGCTGATTTGATTTGTATCACGGTCGAGGTGAAATTGCTTTCAAGGCAGTGGTATACCACAGCACAGTGTTAACTCTCTCTGTCTCTCTCTCTCTCTCTCTCTCTCTCCCCCATTGATTTCCTTGCAATATTTCCGACAATTTAAAAGCAACTTCCTCATTCCCTAGAAATCAATGGCTCTTACTGTCTACATGGCTCTTCCTGACCTCTCAAAATTAGAACTATTGTATAGAACCAACTACATACGTTGGTGCCAGAAACTGCTCATATTCTTTGAATAATTAGAGGTTGATTATGTGTTGCTCTCTAACCTCACTGAAGAGAACAACACTTTTGAAACAACTGTTGCCTCTGGTGATAGATTTGTCAAAGACAAATCCAAAACTATTGATGAAGAAACAAAGAAGAAATTTGAGAAAGACAACAAAATGGTCAAAGGGCATTTATTGAACCATATGACTAACCCTCTATTTGATTTGTTTGTCGCCTTCAAATTTACCAAGATAATTTGGGAGAAATTGAAGATCAAGTACGGAGCTGATGACGCTGGAAAGAAGAAGTATGTGGTCGGTGAATGGCTGCATTTTCAGATTACTGATGACAAACTAATCATGGAGCAGGTTTATGTTTACGAGAACTTGTGTGCTGAAGTCCTGAACGAGAATATGAAGACGTGTGAGGTACTGCAGCCCAATGTGCTGATCGATAAGTTTTCGCCGTCCTGGAGTGACTACAAGAACCAGCTAAAACATAAGAAGAAAGACCTCACCTAGCAGGAACTAATCAGCCATATGAGAACCGAGGAGGCCAATCGTCTCAAAGATAAAATGGATTCTCTTTCTTTATATTCTTCTAAAGCTAACCTAATTGAATATGTTGTACCTACAAATAGAGAAAGGTTTAAAGGAAAAGATAAGAAGAACCAGAAGTCAAGCTATCCTATACGGCAGAATGAGCTCAGCAATAAGATCCCGAAACCAAAGGGGTTGTGTTATGTCTGCGGCAAGCTGGGATACAAGGCATACCAGTGTCCACTTTGTAAAGGGCAGTCACAGCCAAACCGAAAGCCTGTAGCCCAAGCTAACCTTGTCGAGGATACAGAAGTCATTTGTGCAGTAGTCGAAGAGGCAAACCTGGTGACAAACAGCACTAAATGGATCTATGATATTGGATCTTCAAGGCACTTATGCGCAAACAAATAACTCATGTAGGACTTTGAAGATGTTGCACATGGTGAATGCGTTTACATGGGAAACTCTATAACTGCTAGAGTTATGGGTAAAGGGAAGATTCTTCTTACATTTACTTCCGGCAAATTACTATCTTTAAGTAATGCGTTGTATACGCCTTCCCTTCTTAGAAACTTAGTTTCTAGTATACTTCTCAACAAAGTTTGACTGAAAACTATTGTAGGAGATGACAAGATTGTTATCTCTCGTAACGAGGTCTTTGGTGGGAAGGGATGCCTAAATGGGACTCTATTTGTGCTAAATCTTGCTCCTCAAACTTTGAATGGAAATGCTTCTACTTCTGCTTATATTACTGAGTCCATTGATTTGTGGCATGGTAGGCTAGGCCGTGTTAATTTTACATTCATAAAATGACTAAAAATTTGAAACTAATATCTATTGTGAATGTTGATAATGTTTCCAAATGTTCTGTGTACGTAGAAGCAAAATATGCCAAAAAGCCCTTTAAATCGGTTACTAGTAGACAAATAACATTATTAGAACTAGTACATTCAGACTTAGTTGACTTAAAAAATACAGCTAGCAAAGGATGAAAAAGGTATTACATCACCTTTGTAGATGACTGCTCTAGGTATACCAAAGTTTACCTTCTTCGGTCCAAAAATGAGGCTAAGGAAATATTTTTGAAATACAAAGCAGAAGTAGAAAATCAATTAGACTAAAAGATTAAAAGGCTTAGAACTGATAGGGGTGAAGAATATGAGACTAACTCTCTAACAACTTTTTGTGACAAAAATGGCATAAATACATGAGGTTAGTGCACCCCGTACTCCCCAATAAAATAGGATAGCCAAATGCAAAAATAGAGTTCTTAAAGAAATGATGAATGCCATGCTTTTGAGTTCTAGACTTTCTGATAACATGTGGGGGGAAGCTGTATTATTTGCTTGCTATATTCTTAATAGAGTATCCCATAAGAAGTTATACTAAACCCCTTATGCGATATGGAAAGGCTATGCTCCTAACATGAGTTTCTTAAGGGTGTGGGAATGTTTGGCTAAAGCTTCTCTGCCTGATTTCAAATGGGAAAACATAGGACCTAAAACCTTTGATTCTGTGTTTATTAGTTATGCCCAAAATAATAATGTGTATAGATTCATGTCATTGAATGACTTATCTATTAGTGACTCTAGGGATGCAGAATTTTTTGAGCATGTATTTCCTTTGAAAAAGAATGTTCCTGCTCCTATGCATGAAAATATACATATGCCTGACAATGTGTCTTTGTCTGCCTCTAGTTCTGCGGTTAGAAACTTAGTTGATGAACCTAGGAGGAGTAAGAGACCTAAAGTTGAGACTAGTTTTGGTCCTGACTTCCTCACTAGTTTTTTGATAGAAGACTTTGATGTTAATCTCTTGTCTGATGAACTAGTATTTGCCTTCTTTATCGAAGAAGATCTAAAAAGATATGAAGAGGCTATGAGATTTATAGATGTTAGTTTATGGCAAGAAGCCATTAGAAGTGAATTAGAATTTATAGTGTCTAATCAAACTTGGGAGTTAGTTGAACTTCCTAAAGGTTGTAAACCTATTAATGGTAAATGGATCTTCAAACAGAAGCTAAGACCTTATGGTTCCATTGATAAATACAAAGCCAGACTGGTGATATGGGGTTTAACCAGAAAAAAGGGGTTGATTACTTTGGCACTTATTCTCCTGTGACCAAAATAGCTACTATCAGAACTCAGTCACCCTAGTTGCTATCCATAGTCGTGCTGTGCATCAAATGGACGTGAAAACAGCTTTCCTTAATGGTGGCTTAGAGGAAGAAATTTACATGTCTCAACCTAAAGGATGAGTAGTCCCTGGGCAGGAGAGTAATGTATGTAAGCTTAGCAAATCCCTTTATAGTCTTAAACAAGCTCCTAAATAGTGGTATGAAACGTTTGATAGCACAGTAATACAAAATGGATTTGTTGTGAACACCTCTGACTCCTGTGTGTAATCAAAGGTAATTGGTTTAGAATGCGTGATAATATGTCCGTGTGTGGATGACATGTCGATTTTTGATACTAGTGTGCATATTGTTAATGAGACTAAAAAGCTTTTGTCCTCTCATTTTGAAATAAAGGATATGAGTGAAGCTGATGTAATCCTAGGGATTAAGATTAGAAAGACTGATGATGGCTTTTCTTTGTGTCAGCCTCAATATATTGAGAAAGTGTTGAAGAAATTTAACTGTTTTAATCTGCTTCCTGTGAGAACTCTTTATGACCTTAGCATACATCTTAAAAAGAACAAAGGGCCTAGTGTCTCACGAACTGAGTCCGCTAAAATCATAGGAAGTGTAATGTTTCTCATGAACTATACTCGACCTAACATTGCTTATGTTATCAATCGATTGAGTCATTATACACATAACCCTAGTAAAGAACATTAGGATGCATTGTTTCGATTGCTCAAACACGTGAGAGGTACTATGGACTGGCGTTTGCATTTTAATAAATTTTCTATTGTGTTAGAAGGATTTTGTGATGCAAATTGGGTATTTGATAATGATGAGATTAGTTCTACTAGTGGTTATATTTTTACTCTAGGTGGAGGAGCTATCTCGTAGAAGCCTGCATAGCAGACCTGTATAGCTCACTCTACCATGGAAGCTAAATTCATTGCTCTTGAGTTACCAGGTCAAGAAGCAGAGTAGCTTAAAAGTCTACTAGCAGATATGCCATTGTAGAGGAGGCTAATTCCCTTCACAGTGACTCACAGGCGGCAATTGGAGTTGCACACAACAATTTGTATAATAGAAAGAAGAGATATATTCGCATCAGACATAGTGTGGTAAAACAGCGGCTAAAACATGGTGTCATTTTCTTGGAATACGTCAGATCTGAGAAAAATCTAGCGGATCCTCTGACCAACGGATTGACCAGGCGAGTCGTTCTGGATACGTCGAGGGGAATGAGTCTCAAACCCATGGATTGAGATGATATGGTGGACACCCTTTTGTGGTCAAACGAAGCCATACTATCCTCGACACGCACTACATTCTCATCCCTGTGACGTGCGGTAGTGCTTATGAAAGGTTGAGCTCCCATGTTCTTAATGGATTTATAACCCGCTGGGGTGGTGCTATTGAGACGCACTTGATGGATTCACCGCTTGATACATGTGAGGTTGAGCAGTATTGTACTCTTAGTGATTCCATAGACATGATTATGGTGGCCCAAGTTGAGATGGACTTGATGAAATTACTTACGTAAGTGTGAAGGTGTGGCTGCCTTCTATGCGAGACTCAGGGTTATCTCTCTAAAGCACTTATGAGACCCAAGGTGTGCACATGGCCCTAAAAAGGGCGCTAGTTTGTTATCGTGGAATACGCAGTGTTAACAAGGGTTGATATGTGTTGTAGGGGTCTCAACTAGCGTCTATTAAGTTCAAGATTTGTTCACTCAATAGACACATTTGTTGCCCTACTTTACTACGTATCAATTCAATCAAAAGATATTGATACTTAAGTATTTAACCCTTTGTTTGCCCAAATCTTTTCTTCGCTAATTTGTATGCCATTAGTGGGGAATTATTGATAGTAATTGCATTAAGATAGCTCCCTTGCCCTCTTTAATTGTCCTACATAGGAAGTTTTGGTACTTGCTGTGGGGTTTATATCTCCCCTCTTTACTTCTCCTTACTGAATAATTTGGGCCTAATTTTCCTAGTGGAGTGAGAAAGGGTGACCACCACATGCACGCATGCACCGCTCGCCTGCCCGGTCCGGTCCGGGCCGAGCGTAGGCGCGGTGTGGCATGGGCTTGGGCTTGGGCTTGGGCTTGGGGGTCGTACCCACTAATCTTTTTGGAGAAATTTTATCCATTGGCCTTCCCGGTTAATAATTTTGCACTAATATTTCTCCACAGCTTACTCCAAACCACAGCTATTTTTGACAGCCAATCTACTAAGGATAGTAGTCCATAATGGCTAGTTAATTCTATCCACAAGCTCTCCTGGTTTTTTGCTAGTTTCTCTCCACTATCTCAGAATGTTCTCCCCTGTAAATACAACACCTTTCAGCTGTAAAAAACACACACCAAGTTCTCTCTTCCCTCCTCTTCTTCTACTGTTATGTTCTCTCTCTTTTTCTGGGTAATTTCTATACTGCGTGTTTCAAGTTTCTAGCCTCGAGTGCACGAGTTTAGAGGCTCACTATGTTAACCTTGAGGAGCAATCGGCTGATTTGATTTACATCGCGGTCGAGCCGAAATTACTTTTAAGGCAGTGGTATACCACAGCACAGCGTTAACTCTCTCTCTCTCTGCGCCATTGATTTCCTCGCAATATTTCCTATGTCATTAACACATATAAACATCCCATGAAACGCATACCTCAGTCTTGCAATTTTAGGGTCTTAAAGCATATGCTTCGAGGGTTAGAAAATTTAACCGCCTCTGTGCACATTGCTAGCAAATCGAATTTGATTTGGTATACTTCCCCTGGCTTTTCAAACTATATTATAGATTTTATGTAAGTGAAACTGCCTCATTAGGACTTTACTCCCCTTTTTGTATAGAAATGTCAGAGTGTGCCTTTACAGTGTCATACAGCTTTCTAGAAATCCGTGAATAAGTTGCAGCTAGGTTATCGAGGAGGCTCTTATAACTATAGCTACATTTGGTGGTCTTCACTTAGAAAGTACAACCATTGATCAGAAGAAACGCATGTATTCTCCTAGTACAATTTTTATCTTTACACTTTTTTAGTGTATTTGCATGGCTCTTTGTTGATTATCTTCAAGTAGATAGCCTCTTCCACCATGTAATCCCTAATCACATCTAGGAATGAATGAAGCCTTATTTGTGCACATATCTCACTGTATCAACTTAAATATTCCATCTTGTTTAGCTTCCCAAAATCATCCACAATATACTCTCTCAAAGTCATCATCATCACTTGAGTCTGAATGAAAAATCTCTTCCTCATTAAGAACATAAACATCTAACTCATTGCTATATGATGTACATTCTTCCTCACCAGCAAAATCAAAGTCATCCTTTTCATCACAATCCTCTTCTTCAAGCTCGTTTTAGGTTTTGGATTGGTCATGGCATCCTTAGCATGTGGTCTCCTATTGAGTTGAGACTCACTGCATGTTTGAATGTCAATGACAACTTCAAGGCTAGATGGAGTTAGTTGTGGCAATGAACGTTCATTTAACTAGGATGCAGTTACATTTAATAAGGTTTCATCTATTGAAGACACAACGCAGTCCCAAAAATCATTACCAAATTCATTCAATTGATCAAACCATCTCCCCCAACACGTCCCCCTCTGGATTGGGGATTGACTGAATACCCTGCACTTGATCCTTTCCAACCACACTTCTCTGCCCATTTGCCCATCCAACTAAAGTATCATCTTATCAATCATATTTGGGAAATTCCTTTCAATAATGCAAAACTCAATCCTCTTCCTACAATTTCATTTGTCGAACATTTTAAGCAAGTCATCATTATTATTAACTGGCCAAAGAAATTTGGCCTTCTATTAATGGAGGATTGCTCATAAACATATATGCGCATGCCCAAGTAAATCTATAGTCTCATACCTATCGCTATCCCTATCCAAGGATATTGATCACCTTTTATACCTCAAGACAACAGTATAGTATGTCTCTCCCATACCTTCGTCAACAACAAGTTTCAAAACATCACTCTTCGTTCTTAACAGTTCACAGAATTTGCAAATTTTTACTCTAAACATAACTATACCACATACTGTATCACACATACATGAAACATTGAATATTATTGATATGAGCTAGCAGATATAAGGGCTTGAATTTGACCCACAATGAACATACATGCAATCAATTTCCAAAATACTATACTTTCTACCCCACAAATTTGCCTTAAACGATAGCCTCTTCACTGGATAAATTTGAATATTGTTCACCCCTTGAATTTGCCCCAAATCCATCGCAAAATCACACTGACAGTCCACTTTATACCAGGTCATAATTTTTAGAAAAATAAATATCACATTGTAAACCCTACTCCTCACATAGGCTACGATAATCAACGTGACATTGACCACAAATTCAACCCATATAGTGACATCACAATAGCCACAGCTTAGACAACAAAAGATAAGGTACTAGAGGCAAATTTTACATCTTTAGTAGCAAATCCACCTGCACTACACTTGAACTTCATTTCTAGTTAACACCAGGGCCAAATCAAATAGATTTACTCCCACAATCGCAGCCTAGAAGGTGTTGATCAACAACCTAAAAACAAAGTTTTCAAATTTTTACCGTAAATTTTAAACCTAAAAGTTTCTTCTTCTGGGTTTTTGCTAGAGGAGAGAGAGGAAGATAGAGAGGCGAGTTGGAGGAGAGATTGAATAGAAGTGAAATGATATGAGACTAGGGAGAGTGGTAGTGTGAACAAGGAGCATTAAATAAGGGCATTTTCGTCAATCAACACACTTTTTCAAAATTTTTCAGGAGCTATATTTAGTTTATATTGCAGCTCAACTTGCAAGGCGTATATCATGTTCTTTTTTGTGATTGGGACGATTTAAGTTACAACTTATATTTTCTTAACCCCTTACAATTTCTTATATCTCTTTACATCTCCTTACATCTCCTTACATTTTTTTAAATCACGTTATATATTTTTTATAAAATTTAGATTATCATCTATTTTTTCTCATATCTATGGAAATATGTATATTTTTTTATATATTACCAATATAAAAAATCTTACAAATTTTTATGAATATAATATTTGCATATGCATAAAATCAAAATTTAATGATGTAAATTAATATTTGAGCTTCGACATGAAACACATATGTCATTATAGAGAAAATAAGTCAACATATTTTAAAATTATAATAAAAAAATCATATTTATGTTTGAGTTTCAACGTGAATCATATGTGAAAATAGCCAAACTGTAGGTGACGAAAGCGTTTTAGTTATTTTATCCATAAGTTTACTCGTGATAACTTGGTTGCTATCATCGTATAGTTAAACATTAGATTGAATTTAATTCCAAAATATTTAATTCAAATAGGATTTTATTTTTTAAAATTTGCTTATAGGGCGGTGAAACTCATGTTAATACCGAAAAATCACCGAAAGTGTGGACCATATTTGGTTCTACATATTGTCGACTTGAACTTATCTTATTGATATTTAATTGACTTGTTTAAAGGTTTGTTTTCATTAATTATGTTATTTTAATATTATTTTTTATCATCCAAAACGATAATAGTAGAAAAATAATTTTTTTCTATAATGTTAAAATATAATTTATTTAGTGATGTTATAAAATTTATTTCATAAATATTAGTGATAAACGTAATTTATTTTTATGCAATAATTTTTTGCATAATTCATACATTAAGGACCAACAATTATACATGTATATCTGAAAATTATACAACTTTTGAATAATTTAACAATTTCTCAAATTTATCCTTACAACTCATTTCAGCTTCTTACAGCTTATTATATTTTTTTACAGTTTCTTACAATTTCTTACAACTTACAACTATATCTTATCACGAAAAACAACATGCCCTAAATGTAAATCCAAAAAAGGAAGATCAGATTAATTAATTGCTCATATCTCATGGAACATGTGCAAATTACCCCTGTCTTACATTGTTTAAATGTAGGCAGTGAGAAATGCACAGCACAAGGATCAGTTGGGCAGGTTAACATAACTAATAGCTCACTAAACCATTGTTTAACTAGCTTGGTTTCACCAGCTACTTAGTACTCTACTCTATTTTTACTCTTTTTTAGTGATAATTGAAAATTCGAGATAATTGTGTTAATTACTAATTTGTGTAGTGCATCAACCATTTGCAGGACAACTACAAATGCTATGGGCTTGGAGGAGCCAATATTAAGCGGCACGTAATTTAGATTTTGATTATCTTTGTATATACATTCTGAGATTTCTATTAAGACGGCCCTTCTCTTTTATGCACTAATCTTGTCTGTTATCGTTTAAACAATTGATGATCAATTGTTCCAACTTAAGTGATTAGAAGTAGAGTATGCAACTAGTTCAATAACATAGATTTCCTTCTTCATCTTGACTGTGCGCTAAATGTCCAGACCAAATACACATGTTTTTACTTGTCATTTTCAAATAATTTAAGTGTGTCTTTGAGTAAGAATGAAAAGCAATGGATATGTTCAAAAGCTTACCATGGAAGGAATAAAACTAACGTACCCATAAGTTCAAGATTAAAGTAAATGAAATTAGAAGCCATATTCATATAGGCCCTA
>NCQT01066283.1:0-13453 GCA_002740465.1 Stenocereus thurberi
GGGGAATGGGTTCAAGTGTGAACCTTCCTTTAACTGTGTACTTCTACGTTAGAATGAACTTTTAATCTCAGCCATTTAATTTTGGCAAGACAGAGGGGGGGCAGCCTCACGCTGCTTGCCTTCCTCATTTCTAACTCGCGATTTTCTCGCTCCTAAAACGCACACTTTCTCTCTCCTAGAACATGTTCTCTGCTCTTATCTCCTCCCTTCTCATGGTGAACAACCCCTCTCTCTCTCTCTGCCACTTCGTGGCCTCGAAAGCAGCCACACCGTGGCAACGCACCGGAAAATAGCAGTCAGCCCCGTCCATTGGTCGCCCTCAGATTTGTTGCCATGGCTGCATCGCCAAAAATAGGATGGTCGCCTTCACCCTTACCGGACCCGCAGTCACCTAGAATCGCAAGTGAAGTTTCAATTTATTTGCAAAATGAAATTTGGGGCTTTAATTTGGTTCTTTTAACTTTCAATTTTGTTTTTTAATTTGGTTTTCTTGTTTACTCATTGCCATGTTGTCTTTCAGTAGAATTATGGCCGCCCAGCGAAGAAGTGTCAGCCTCCCCCGTGTAGGAGATGCCTCCATCGAAAACCATAGGTAAGGGTTTTAATTTATTCTGAAATCAAATCTAAAGTTTTGATTTTTATTATCAATTGTCAGTTTGTCTTATTTTTTCTTTGTATTGTGGGTTTAATTTGACACTCAATGGCTAGAAATATGAGGTTGTTAAGGTTTGTTAGCAGATTCAATGTTTAAAATTTCATACTTGTTCTAAGCAGATTCACTTATTTAAGGTTGAATGATATATTTGTATATCTATTTGGGATATTCTCTGGTGATAATGGCTTGTTTTTTCAAGGTTAGTTTCACGTTTAATTTATCTAAGTTGGTTCTATTCATTAATTCGTAATTTTATTATGGTGTAGGTGATAATAAGGAATCAACCTATGAAGAATGCAAAAGTCCTAAGTACGTAACTAAAAAGTGGCTACCTTTTGGCGAGGAGGAGTTGAAACCAAAACAAGGATTAGAGTTTGCTAACTTATGCTCATCATGTAGGATTTAGTATTCATAAATCATCTTTCAAGAAGAGTAAAGAAGGTATACAAAAGTATAGGTATTTTGTTTGCTCTAAACAAGGATTCAAACGAACTCAAACCAATGTGAACTCCAATCGAAAAGTAAAGTTGATTAAAGAGGGTTGTAATGCAATGGTTGGCTTTAGGAGGACCAAAGATGGAAAATATGAACTTTTCAAATTTCATAAAGGGCATACACATGTACTTAGCACTCCTAGGAAGCATTATGTGCTAATTCTAATAGGGGCATGAATAGTATGCATCAGACTTTGTTTAAGTCACGTACTTGTGCTAATATCGGTCCTTCTAAGGCTCATCGCATCATTAATGAGCAAATGGGTGGTTTTCAAAATATTGGGTGTACTTGAAGGCATTTATCAAGGCATCTAATGCACACATGTCTATTGAGAATTTTAAGAGAAAAAAAGAGGTCAATCCATATTTTTATTTTGCATATGAGTTAGAAAGTGATGGCACATTGAAACATATGTTTTGGGTGGATAGTCTTGCTAGATTGAACTATGCAATATATGGTGATGTTGTCTCTTTTGATACAACGTATGATTCTAACATGCACAAAATGATATTTGCCCCATTCACTGGGTTGGATAATCATAGATTGTGTGTTACATTTGCTGCTGTATTTTTAGGGGATGAAAAGGTGGAATCATTTATATGGTTATTTGATAAGGTTTTAGATGCGATAGGGGGTCAGATGCCTATATGTGTTATTACTGAAAAAGATCCTGCAATGAAAGTAGCAATAGAAACAAAATTTCACTCTACCACTGATAAGTATTGCATTTGGCATATCATGTGAAAACTTTCTGAGAAGGTTGGTTGCGCTCTGAATAGTAACACTGACTTTATCACTCGATTTAAATCATGTTTTTATAACTCAAAGACTCCAACTGAATTTGAACTAGTTTGGCAATCTGTTATCTAAGATTTTAGGTTGGAAAAGAATGAATGATTGTCAAAATTATTTAACATTTGGAATATGTGAATACCTGCCTATTTCAAGAATTTATTTTTAGGAGAAGTTTTGACGACAACTTCAAGATCCGAAAATGAAAATCGCTTCTTTAGCAATTTTACAAATCCGCATTTGAGTTCAATTGAATTTTAGATGCAATTTGAGAGTGCAGTAGAGTTGCAGAGGCATGGTTAATTGCAGTCGGATAATGAAATGTCTTCTTCCAAGCCTCAATTAAGGACATCCAAAGATTTGGAGATACATGTTAGTGAAATCTGTACTTATGCTAATTTTTATAAATTTCAAGATAAGCTTTGGATTGCTTGCATGGATTATGAAGTTGATGAAAAGAAGTAATAGAAGAGGAGAATGTGATAAGTATTGTGGATAATTTGGCAATTATCCACCAAAAAAAAAAAGTCACTTTTACCAATAGTGGTCTATCTGTTGGTGTAAGGCACTTTTTTGTTGGTAAAAGGTTTTACCAACAGATATTGATTTATTACTATTGTGTTGGTAAAAACTCTATCGGTAAAAGTATTACTGATAGGTAACCACAAATTGTTGGCATTATTTTTTATTACCAACAGACATTTTTTGTTTCTAATGAACAAATCTTTAGCAAAAGATTTTAAATTGTTGGTCTTATATGCTTGTACCAACAGATATATCTATTGTGTAATGTTTGGTTGAATGTAATGCAATCAACTTTATAATACAATCATGAGTACTTAGTTTGTGATAATTATAATTACAAGATAGTTTTTATTGCAATACTCTTATCCAACCAAGCAAGGTAATGAAAACATAATTACAAAATTATTTGCATTACAAAGTTGATTGCATCTAACCAAACGCAACATTAGTGTTTGTTATATTGGCACCTAAATCTTGCTCAACAAACTTCTGTTGGTACAAAGTCATCCCCTCAAAAAAAGTTTGTTGGTAATAAGTCATTCCTTCCATAATATCTGTTGGTAGAAGTCTTTTCCGCCAATAATATCTGTTGGTAAAGATCATTCCCGCTAACAATATCCGTTGGTAAAATGCTTTTCTATCAATAATATCCATTGGTAGAATGCATTTCATGCCAAAACTTTCTGTTGGTAAAACTTATGATCTCCTGTTGGTAAGAAAAAATCTGCTATGTATTAGAAATTGTTGAGAATGGTAATATAGTAAACTTGTCGCCATTTCCAAGCTCAAACCTATAATACTATCTGTGCACATTGGTCAAGATGGAAAACTTTGCCACAATAACTTGGGGCTTCATCACAATTAACTTGAGAGTTCACAAGGAACCACAACCATTGTCCATACTCTAACAAATTTGTACTGATGTCCAAATTATCAATTACTATTAAGCGCTTGATAATAATATTCAACAAGAATCCTATCTAAATTAAATTAAACCATCAATTAGAAACTAAATGTCTTCTTCTTCATTTCTTTCTTCATCTTCTGCACTTTGATTGCAAGTGCCCTTATTTTCAGGATCATCCTCTACAAATTCATGGTCATGGTCGTTTTCGTTGCTTGCAACCTCATCCTCAAGTGAGGAAATTACATCCTCTGATAAGCCCTGTAAAAATTGCCATAAATAATACCATGTTCTCAATAAATTGTGACACATCAACTAACTCATTAGTAAAAGAGACACTAACTTGTTATCAAACCCCCTCCCCCGTAAAGAAATCAAATAACATTAAAAAGACTAAAATTAACTCAAAAAGAAAAGACCATGTGAAAGACATTTAACTTTTTGGTAGTTTTGCATAGTACAATCTAATTCTTACTTTGTTTTAGTATCGACCTGATAAAACTGAATGGCATACACAGTCATCAACCCAAACAACATAATGGAACCATGAATACAAGTTGAAATCATATCATGTTTCATCGCAAGATAACAACATATGCAATATCTAAGTGACATCTTTGTACCCATAACAAGATAGCAGCTATACATGAATGCTAAAGATCTCACATGTCAAAATTATTACTAGCTGAGTGCTGAAAATACCTTTAAAATAATAAAATTAGACTCTTTATTAATGAGCAGAAGACCAAACAGATAATTGAAACTGAACCAAAGGCCTTTTAGAATTTAGAAGGAATACTTCAATGTCACTTTCATTAGAAATACTAGTTCACAGGCCTTAATTGTCTGAAAACTATAACTAAGACCAAGAAGAAGTGGCAAGGATGCAAAATGTTACAAGAACCGCCGTATTTATTTAAGTGCAAGTCCAGCAACTTGTCTTCTCATATAGCTCGACTAGTAAGGAAAACATACATTAGCAAAGAGTAGACTATGACTAAAACACTATAGTCTAAACATATATTGGAGTTACAGATTTTTTTTTCCTGAAAAATTCAAATTCCCATGTCACAACTTACATGTCCCAAATACCAAACATCCTAGTTATGCTCCAAAATTAAAACAAAACTTGCACCCTAGTCAATCGAATTTAGTTTGTTCCAAACCCTTACGATCTCTAACCCTACACCAAAAATCAGGACTACAACTAAAATGCTAGAGTCTAGACAAGGATTGATCGAAAAAAATTTGTCCTCATTTGATAGCGGAGTGCAATAGACAGCAGCAAAGTTGGAGGCTAATAAAATAGTTACCAATCAAATAGATGAGAACCATTATTGAGTTTCACAAAGTAACAATTTTCTGCCAACAACGTTTTGAAGAGCAAACATAAAAGTCATTTTGTGAATTGGAGAGCTATATTGAAATTTCTGCAACCCTTATTCAGCATTGAAAATACAGTGTAAATTCATAAGCATACCCTACCCTTTATCAAACATAGAACCACACAATTAAATGGATTGGAGCTTAGTTATTTCTCGGATTCGCATTAAGATCTCCCAAAGCCCCATTCCCCATTAAAGAATAAATTATGGGAACAGATTAGTACGCTCAATCCTACCTACCCCCATTAATTTTTCACAGCCACAAAGCAGGCATCAGAATTCAGAGATTTTTTTTAAGCCCCACCCCCTATTAAAGAACTACATTAGATCCAGAATTGTAGACAAGGCATTTCAGATCATATGTCAAGCTGATATTAATCATATTCATATTATTCTTGAAAATATCTAGGGTTGAAAAGATAACATTCAGTCAACCACAACAAGCAAAAACCCACAGTTGGGTGCATCAAAACCTATAACTAGACATCTTATTAAAAGAAAAGAGCAATGCTACTGCAGAAAGCTAGAAACACACACCATGCAGCAAAAAACATGAGATCTAACTATTTTGAAACCATATCTCTGACAAGAAGAACCAATATCACCTGGGTTCCTTGTGACACCTCTATTTTAATGGTAAATTCACCTCAAACCTGCCATGATTTTCCTTGTGTGATCTAGGTGTCCACAAAATTCACTTCCAGATTGCTTTCTAACTATTTTCACTGCTTGAACATTTGGCTACTACCCTCAAGTTCAAGGAAATTAAAAGTACACAAATATCCACAAGAAATTCAAGGGAGAAATAACAAGAATTCTTCAAGTTCAAATAATTTCCACTAGTTAAACACAAAACTCTTCAATCCAATCAGCTATTGCCTTAATTCCCATTCAAACCTAACAAATTCAACAGGATTGCAAATACACAATGCCTTTAGCAAATTGCAAATTGAGCATCAACAAGCCCGATTTCTTGTGTTTAGCCCTGAATTTCTGGCACCAAACCCTTAATTTTCCGGCACCAAGCTCTCCGGAAAGTGGCTGCAAGGACACAATCGACTAATTTAGAAACTTAGAGTAGATTAAAAGAGAAGATGAGAGAAGTGCATATACGTAGGATAATTTCGAATGGAAAATAAATTGCTGCAAGTATATGACTATCGTCCTAGTACTTAAGGGTCGTCTCCACAGGGATAATGAAAGAGATTAAGGCCATTAGCACGAATTTAAACTAATCTAGTGTCATTCTATGCTAACTAAACAATAAACAAGTAAAACCATAGATTATAAACGAATAAAATTCTAAATAGTCCCTAATTATTCGTAAACTCTAATAAGATCTAAATATAGCAAATTGAAGTAATCTAATACTAAACGCAATTAATACCACCATAATCCAGGGACCAAATATACTCCATAATCCATCACAATTAAATTAATACCATCAAGATTGCAAATGAAACACAATAGCATAAATTAAAGCACAAGAGGAAACTGAATAATAGTGGAAGGGGATATCTTCAACCTCCTTGCTTCATAGAACTTAGCCAAGCTTCCACAAACTCCATGAATGGGGTTGCTCAGAACACCACAACCCAAAAAATCGAGCACCTGGTTTCAAGCAAAATAGAAACCGACCAAAAAATAGGTCCTTGAACTGTGCATCAACCGCCCATAGAATCGAGCCCAACTCTTGAAATTTCACATAATCCTTGCGAAAACAACTCGGAATTGACAAAATCTAGCCTAGTTACATGAATTTTAAAGCTAAAACAGATCTACTATTCGAAATCCAAGCAAGAACGAACCCTAATGTATAGCTTATCATAGAGTTACAAATTTAACCACTACTTCGATTTATAAATAATTTTTATAGCATAGGAAAGTAGGGATCGATCCACGAGGAAAGATTATGTCAAAAGGCTAGTTTAATTCTAAATGATTTCACTAATCTAATTTATTATTTCTTCTCTTTGTAATTGTAAAATAAATCAAATTTAATAGATAAAAATCTAGAAAAATACTCAATATTACTCCTAACTATTCTAGATTTAATTCTGGAAATGAAACAGTAAATAGTTTTCCTAAATAATCTAGCAAAATAAAAACAGAAGAGTAACTGAAATTCTAAGTAAAAATCAGAACAGCAAATAATAATGAGAAAATAAATATTACAAATGTCAAACAGTAACCTAAAATATTATTCTTCAGGTATATGAGCTTATAACTCCTCAATTGTATCCAAATAATTTCAGAAAAATCAAATCAGAAAATTACCACAGAATATCAATGCAGAATACTAAATCTAAAATTAGAAATAAAATAATCTGCATAAATATAAATATGAAAATAATCACGAAAGTTACCCCAATTCTAGGACACAATTTTATGGACTTAACAATGACAAATATTCGTAAATTCACAATTAAAATCGAAATTTTCAAAATTAATAACCTAAAAACCTGCACATATCCAATTCACAAAATAATTCAGAACAATTATCAAATAACTTCCAAAAATTATGGAATTAAACATGGGAAGACTAGGACACTAAATAAACTCTAGGAACTGATAAAAATTGAAAAAGAACAAAAATAACTATTTTTAGTCTGATTTCTAACAAAACAGTAATTAAATACTAAAACTGAATATAAATCAATCTAAAATTATAACCACTCTAAAAATTAAAATCTAAATGATCTAAATTACCTAGACACTCCTAAAAGACTATAATTTTTGGGGGCGATTCAATTGAAATTATATTGAAGCTAATAAAAATAGAACAAACTAATCAAATTAACTCTAAGCAACAAATAATGATCAAAAATTGTCAAATTTATGAAGGATACTTAGTATAATCTCAATCCACCATGCAAATTAATATTTATCATTAACACACAAGTTAATTTCATTCATAAGTTAAACTGTAGAAGACATCCACCAGCGGTTCTTCCCCATTTTTTCTTAGATTCTAGTTTAATTAGCTCCAGCCCTAATATAAACCCTACTAATTTGATAACCCTTACACCAGTGCAAGAATTTAATCAAACTAGAGCATTACAAATTAGAAAAATATCATTTAACACTTTGTAACCAATTTATCAGCAAATCGATTCAACAAATATCTAAAGCGATTACCTAATTAAAAGAAATGGGTTTGAGCCATCCATGATTAATTAGGGTGATACTTAAGCATAAAAGACTATAACTTTTATGTATTATAGTCTTCTAAACTATCAATCGAAATTGTATTAAACTAACTAGCATGCATTCTAATTAATTTAACACAAATATCATAAACGATAAATGCTAACTGCTATAGAATCATGAATATAAATCAACTAGATAATAAAGTATGAAACTTGTTTCAAAACAATCAATTTAGCATGGTTTCAAGTAGATTATACCAAGCACTAAAAAATTACACACTCATATTAAAAATAATATCACACATTTTACCCAAATAATTCATGTTTAACAATAATCTAAACAACAAAAAACTAAAAATAAAAACAAGCCTAATAAGATGGATCAGCCGTGGTTTTTTGCGATGATGCATAGAGGATGATGGTGATCACATTGATGATGGAGTGATTAGACGTGAAGCTGAAGCTTGATGTGTGGAGATGATATACTATGATGATGGTGATAAGTGTGAGGGAAGGAGAGGGGTGTGAGGAGGGTTTAGGCGAGAAGGAGATGTGTTGATGGCGATAATGGGGAAGAAAGGGCTTTCCGTGAGAACTATGGTGTGGCCGTGATGGTGAGATTGTGAATAGGGAGGAGTAAGGCGTTAGATGGGATATAAGGCGTGTGATGGGATCTTTCCAAGCTGATTTATGGTGGAGGTATATATGACAAGTGAGGGGGATTAGGGTTAGGGAGTTAGGGTTTCTTTCATCTCTTTCTTAGATTTCTTCTCCTTCAAGACTTCTAGCTTTTTCCCAACTCTTGAAACCCTAGCCCAAACTAAATAATTATGAAAATAATTTTTTCCATATTTATTATTTTTGGACCGTCTTTATAGCCAAGTGTGTAAAATCCGCGCCTCGACGACTTGTCTTTCCCTTTTTATTTTATTAATGCCTAACCTGGAAAATATAAAAAATAAAGTAAATTAGACACAATAATGTGTAAAATATAATCAAAATAATTGTTAAAACAATGCGTGATTTTTTGGCTTAACGAATTCCCCCACACTTAGACTTTGGACGTCCTCTTGCAAAGAAATCTTAGACTCGACTTAAACTTACCCTCTTTCTTTCTTATAAAGTCATGCATACTACGATATTCATACTAGGCCTTAGCTTACTTTAAAAACAGTTTTATTGAAAAGTGATTAGTTTTTCGTCATACAAGTGATTAACTACTAGACATCCAACTACCATCAAAGAATTTATTCATCAACCTCACAATATTTCCTTAATGAAATAACAAGATCAATAATTATCCATCTCTTTTAAATATGCATATACCGATCAAGAAGTCTAAAAAATTTATGATAGAAAATTAATGTACGGTATGGCTGTAGAGACAATTGAACTAGGTAGGATAACTCATTGATTCTAAACTTGCCTTGCACTTTTTGCTTCTTCTTCTTCTTCTTCTTCTTCTTCTTCTTCTTCTTCTTTTTCTTTTTTCTCCTCAAACTCCACTTTCGCACAGATTCGAGGCCCATATAGGGTCTTAGAAATTAAACACTTCCTGTCTCACACTCACGCGAATAGAGGTGTTGGAGTAAACACTTTATTTTTCATCATTTTTTTTTTAATGACTTACTAGTATGGGAAGCAAGCTTTCCAGTGGCAGTATTGCCTCAAAAGGTAATACCCAGTAGCGCACGCCTCAAAGGGGTACTTGTCATTCTCGACTTTGACTCTCTTCTTTTTTTTTTCTTTCTCTTTTTTTTCATATATGAAAAATAGACAAGTAAAATCACAATTTTAATGGGTTATTCAACTAATTCAATAGTCTAGGAGATGGGCTAGTTCATTTTATTGCCTCTGAATCGGATATATTACATGACTAAATAAGATGGATAATCAAGAGAGTTGCTCATTAAAAAGATGTATGAGGATCAACCCAAACTTCTCTAAAGGATAACTATCATGCTTAGAAGTCTTCACGTATAATAGAATAAACTACAAAATAGCTAATAAAACAAAATTTTTCCAAACAAGCAAGCCTAGCATAAACTCATATCATGCATTATTTAGGAAAAAAAAATTTTGTTTTTTCGATTTTCTACTTTTTTTTCAAGAATAAAAACTGCAAGAATTAAATGCGGGATGCACCCCCCATACTTAATTCATGCATTGTCCCTAATGCATGTAAAAAGATAGAAATAATGAAAATAAAAGCAAAATTAAATGGGTACTTCCCTAAAAACATTGGGTTGCCTCCCAATCAGCGCCTTGTTTATAGTCGTTGGCTCGACTTCATGAAGCTCCTGGATCCTCTAGTTGGATCTCTTCCATTAGATCGTCAATAATCTGGTAGGGCACTTTTTGAAACTCAGCATGATCAAGACTCTTAGTAAGCACAGTCAAAAATTCATCTTCATTTGATAAGTCATAAATATCTTGGGGTAACTCAGCAATACCATCAAGTACATACACGTAACTTACATCAGTAGGGAATCTTATGGCATCAAAAATATTAAATTTAATCACTTTACTATCAAATTTCATGGTTAATGTTCCTTTATGCACATTAATTTTAGTCCTAACTGTTTTCAAAAATGGCCTACCAAGTAAGATGGGGGTATCTTGACATGCATCATCCATGTTCATCACATAAAAATTAGCAAGAAACACTAGTTCATTTACTTGAACCAAAACATCCTCTAACACTCCATCAGGATAAGAGTTGCTCCTATCAGCTAATTGAATCACTATGCCAGTTTTCTTTAATTCTCCTAGGTTCAGTTTGTCATAAACAGATCTAGGTATAACATTAATAGAAGCACCTAAATCAAGCATAACTTTATCAAAGAAAAGGTTTCCTATTTTGCAAGGCACAGAAAACACACCAGGATCTTGACACTTAGGGGGAATTTTTCTTTGAAAAACAGCAGACACATTTTCCTCCACACTTATCTTCTCATTACCAATGAGCTTCCTCTTGGTAGTGCATAATTCTTTTAAGAACTTAGCATAACGAGGCACCTGTTTAATGGCATCAAGGAGAGGTATATTAATTTCTACCTTCCTAAAAGTCTCTAAAATTTCTTGATTAGCTTCGCTTACCTTAGACGCAGGGTTTCTAAATCTACTAGGGAAAGGTGGGATTGGCTTATAAGATTCTCTTTTCTTTTCTCCTAATTCCTTAGTAGTTTAATTAGACTCTGTATCTAATTCTGGTTCAGCCCCCTTTTCTTGTAACTCAGGTTCCACTTCTTTCTTCTTCGTAGATTTCTTTAACTGTTTCCTACTTCTAAGTGTCATAGCACTAACATTCTCCTTGGGGTTAGGATAAGGTTGAGATGATAACCTATTTTGTATTTGGGCTTGCAAGTTGCTAACTATGATATCAGTCGCTGTTTATCTCCCTTGAACTTGCTTAAAAGTGGTTTCCATACTCTGGAACCTATCATCCATATTCTTAAGAACTTGTTCTAGGAGAAAATTGGTCCTATCTTAACTAGAAGGTTGACAAGAAGGTTGGTCAAAACCAGGTGGATTAGGCTTAGGATCATACCTAAGGTTAGGGTGGTCTCTCCATCCTTCATTATAAGTATTCGAATAGAGATCATACCTCATTTGATTTTGATTAGAGTAAAGAGCATTAACATTACCTTCTTATAGAGTAGGACATGCATCAGTAGAGCCCTTCTAGTCAACAAATACCACATATTACTGCTTTTTGAATACCCCCAGTAACAATCTTATTTAACATAGCAGTAATGTGAGATAACTGATTCTCTAGAGATGAACTAGAACCTATCTCATTCACGCTTTTAACTTGTGAGTCCCTAGCATCGAACTGCTAAGTGTTTTGAGCCATTAAATTAAATAGATTTCTAGCATCAGCTGGGGTTTTATTAATCAGGGCCCCCCACTAGCAGCATCAACCATATTACAGTCCATAGGAAGTAAACCCTCATAAACATATTGAATTAATAGTTGTTCAGTTATTTGATGTTGGGGACAACTAGCACATAACTTATTAAATCTTTCCCAATACTCACAAAAGGTTTCCCCATTCATTTGTTTGATCCCACATAATTCTCCTAATAGATCCAATACGGGATGCAGGAAAAAACTTTTCTAGAAACGATTTATGCAATGCAGTCCATGTAGAAAAAGATCCATCAGGCATATAATATAACCAGTCCTTAGCATTACCAAGCAAAGAAAAGGGAAAGGCCCTTAATCTAATTTGGTCCTCAGGAATTTCTTCATGCACCATAGCAGAGCAGGTAATAAGAAATTCACTAATCTGTCTATAGGGGTTCTCTCCAGCCAATCCATAAAACTTAGGTAATAAATTAATAAATCATGAGTTTAATTTCAAAGGCTTATCTAAAACCGCATAAGTGATGGACATTGGTTGGATTTCTAAGTTAGGAGCAACAAATTTCGAACAGTAGACATGCTTACCTCTTTAACCCTAAAACTTATTGGGTCAGGCTGACTTTCTTTATTTTTGGCTTTCAATGTTTGTTCCTTGTCCTCTCCAATTTCCTTACTACTCCTTAATCTCATACATTATGAAAAATCTACAAAAAATTAAAATACTAGAGTTAGAACAAAACAATAAAAGTAATAAAATTAAATGGAAGTAAACTAGCAATTTTCTTTTCTTTCTCCGATAACGGCGCCAAAATTTGTAAAGCTTGTCGTGGAGTTACAAATTTAACTACTACTTCGATTTATAAATAATTTTTATAGCATAGGAAAGTAGGGATCGATTCACAAGGAAAGATTATGTCAAAAGGCTAGTTTAATTCTAAATGATTTCACTAATCTAATTTATTGTTTCTTCTCTTTATAATTGTAAAATAAATCAAATTTAATAGGTAAAAATCTGGAAAGATACTCAATATTACTCCTCACTATTCTAGATTTAATTCTGGAAATAAAATAGTAAATAGGTTTCCTAAATAATCTAGCAAAATAAAAACAGAAGAGTAACTGAAATTCTAAGTAAAAATCAGAACAGCAAATAATAATCAGAAAATAAATATTAAAAATGTCAAACAGTAATCTAAAATATTATTCTTTACGTATATGAGCTTATAACTCCTCAGTTGTATCCAAATAATTTCAGAAAAATCAAATCAGAAAATTACCACAGAATATCAATGCAGAATATTAAATCTGAAATTAGAAATAAAATAATCTGCATAAATATAAATACGAAAATAATCACAAAAGTTACCCTAATTCTAGGACACAATTTTATGGACTTAACAATACCTAATATTCGTGAACGAACAATTAAAATCGAAATTTTCAGAATTAATAATCTAAAAACCTGCACATATCCAATTCACAAAATAATTTAGAACAATTATCAAATAACTTTCAAAAATTACGGAATTAAATATGGGCAGACTAGGACACTAAATAAACTCTAGGAACTGATAAAAATTGAAAAAGTACAAAAATAACTATTTTTAGTCTAATTTCTAACAAAAAGGTAATTAAATACTAAAACTGAATATAAATCAATCTAAAATTATAACCACTCTAA
>NCQT01066309.1:13712-24326 GCA_002740465.1 Stenocereus thurberi
CTTTGGGAAAGGGACAATGTGACTGTGATTGACAACTGAAGAAATATTACCACCATTCAAAACCTCAAGGACATCTCGAGTAACATCAATTCTAATAAATTTTGCATGATGATTGGATCAATCGGCTAATGATCATATGAGGCTTAGTTTGTTTGCTTGAAGACCTGTAGATTAGAGTCAACTCCATCAATGATCATTCGAGATTAATTTTCTTTACATGAAGGTCAATAAATTAGTCAAAGAAGTGTTACAAATACTTTGAAGTAAAGCACAAAGTCTTTGTTTGCAACCCTAAAGATTATTACATCATCCGTGAATGCTAAACGAAGCATTCTCATTTCTCTATGTCTTAGGTGGGATTTTAACTCCCTCACATTACTTGAAAATTTGAAAATTCTAAATAATATATCTCTATAGCCAAAACAAATAATATAATAGACATGGAATCTCCTTACATAAGCTTTCTTCCCTTTTAGTTTAAAGTGCCTATAAAAAAACATGTATGTTTTGGCCGACAAGGAAACGTAATGTCTCTTTAAGTCTCTTACAAATGAGTTTGGAAATAAATTAGTAAATGACTTAACATAATAATTTGGCTAAAAAATTTGTTGCAAATTTTGGGTATTGAATTTTAGGTCATTGTTTGCACCAAAATGTGATATTTTTATTATTCTGTTTGCTAATTTGTGCTCAAAACAATATTTAGTATTGTTATTTGATTTTATTTTGTTTTAAAGGTCATGCAATAATTCAAGAAAATGGTGAAAATTGACGCAAGATGAAGAATTGGAGTCATTCTCTTAGCCCAACCCCTTGACCTCTTCTTTTTTCTAGAAAAAAGGAAAAAATTGCATGACAAGAAGAAATGGAGGTGAATACAAATTGGAGCAGTAGGGGAGAAGGTGCGAAGCGAGGTATTAGGTAGATTTAATTAGGTTTACAAGAGATTTTTAGGGTATAATTTTCCATTATTTTTCGTCTTTCCCCATTTATTTTGAATTCCAGATTCCAATTCCTAGCTAAATATCTTTAATAATGGTAATATTTGGATTTTTGCTAAACAAAAGTCGATGCTACTTTGCATGATAGACTTCTATTTGAGGCATTTTGATTTCAAAATGTTGAAGTTTAATTTATTTAATTACCTTTAGAGTGTGAGTATAATTAATATTCCATCATATTCTATGCTATTATGACATGTGATTATTTTTATGCATAAATCATATCTTGTATGTGATCTTTTTTTTCCTTGGGTCCATACTTCTTACGATCTCTAATATTCACATACATAATATTGTTTATTTCTATAACAGAAGAATATATTACTTGATATTATACTATAACTTTGATTTATTCTTGAAGGGGGAGGATCGTTGTATTAATGCTCTTATATGTTGATCCCTTGCAATGCTCATGAGAATATCAGGCCAATGCGTGCATGTTAGGATATATTATTTGATCAAAATGTTCGTGTTTAATCCCTTGTATTTTTTATGAGTGTTATAGATTAGGGGGAGCTGATCTCTATGTCATTGGTTTATCAAGGTGGAGCTATATGTGTTTAGCATAATTCTCTATATGCTTGGATTTTCTTTCTCTTTCTTGCGCTGCCTTTTTCATAAAATACAAAAAGTGAGAGAAGTATATGGTAAGCTTGCATGTCATGCGACTCAAAATTGTATTGATATATTATTTTTATTGATGCTCCAGTCTTTTTGGGTTACTCAACTTGTATAATAAAAAAAATTAACACAAAATAAATGATATATCATTGTATTTTAGTTATTATTATACCAAGGTAAGTGTTAATTTCATAAAAAAAATTACTCCCCATTTCAAAGTGACTAACAATATCTTTGTTTCAAGTATTTATTTCAGAAAATATGACTATGTTGTCAGTTATGTTTTTGGCATTTGGTTTTATTTTCATGTTCCTCACTCTCTTTGGTTTATTGTTTTAGACAACCGAAGATTTCTTTGATGATTCCTAACTTTAAGTTATTTTAAAGGATATTAGCCGTGTATGAGTCAATATTGGGGGGAAATTACTTAGTTCATTGTGATCATGCACAACAAATATTGCATATTTTACCGCCTACATGATTTATTTATTTATTTTCTTAGTAGGGTAGCAATAGTTTAGTCTCTTGAAATTACAAAATTAAAAACTCATCAACTACAAACATGTTTGCAGTAAAATTGACAGCATGCCACACTGTAACGAAAAACAAAATCTAATTAAAAAAATACACACATAAAACTATTCTACAAATGGATACACAAAATAGCAGTACATCATGCATATAAATCTTTAATTTGTGTCCATTGAATTAGTACAATATGATATTAAAATATCATTAACTATAATATTATGTGACGTTATGGCTGAATGTTATTAATTGAAAAGTTTAATTTGCCCCCATTAGAATTAGAGTTGAGAATACATATCCATTCACTAATTACTATAATTAATTTCAAAAATAACAATTACCTACTCTTTATATTTTTTCTCCATTTAAAACACACTATATAAAGTGCCTCTAGATGTCTCATTAGTCACGATAATAACAAGCATTAAATGTAATTTTAATGCTTCTTACAATGATTTAGACTAAATGTAGACAATAGTTATAATAACACAATACAATAAATTTTAATCAAATTACACATCTTATTTACATTTACAAAGATTTTATGATTACACAACCTAATGAAACACGTTTTAGAACTGTCAATTGTACAATCATTTAATTTTACCCATGTTCAATACTTACATAATATCTATGTTAACTTACCTTTGTGCATAAAAAAACAAAAAAAATGCATAAAAAAATAAAAATTCAACAAATAATGAGAAAGCAAACATCCTCCATCTGTATGTGTTAATACGCATAGCAAAATACAGACATATTATTCAATTCAATAATAACTCATGTCTTATTTTATATATGTATCTGTGTGTGTGTGTGTGTGTAGATTCCTAGGAGAACAATATGGCCCTGGACTCCACAAGAAGGTGGTTGAGGTACAAGTAAGCTTGCCTTAATGCTACATGGAGGTTGCTCACGAAAAGATGTAGAAATGTCAACCATCCTAGGTATATCGTTCAATATCAGTGATATCAAGAAAAAGTCAGATTGTTGAACTTCAATTTGTCCTGATTAGGAAGGAACACATATGTGAAAAGATTCACACAGTGGTGGACATTTACAGCAACCGTGACTACTTGTGTTCATAATGCGATGATGTGGTATGACGAAAAGGTGCGCGACAGTAGAAAAGATGAACCTCGCTTTAGGATGTGTTGCCATTTTGATCAAGTTAGATTGACTTCTTTACTTGCGCCACTCGCCTCTTCTTATTTTATTTTTTAATGATAGAACTTTTATGGAAAATATGTGCATTTATAACTCCATGTCATCTTTCACTTCGATGGGAACAACTATTGATTACTCTGTTATGGATGGTCATGGGTCATACATATTTCGTATAAGTGGAGTAAACTATCATCAAATCAGGTCATTAATGCCACCTAAAGGCCATGCCCCAAGATTTGCACAACTTTATATTTATGACGCGCAACATGAATCTCATAATAGAATCAATACTTTTAGGAAAGGAAGCAATTTAAATGTGGTCAATTCATCCACTATAGAGAATTTGCAACAAATGTTGGATACATGTAATCCATATGTACAAGTATTTTACCAGGTAAGAGACATTATGAACACTAATAATATTCATGATATGCGCATTCGCATTATCGCTGCAAGGTCGGGGGGCAGTAGATATGACCATCTGCTGATTAAGTTACTGCTCTTATTGTTGGAGATGAAGATACAGAGGCTGTTGGTACTGATATAATATTAAGAACAATTGTCGGCAATGTAAGGCAAATACATGGGACTTATCCTTCTTATGTGGCCCTCCAATATCTACTCTTATTTCTCTTTAGAACAGATGGCTGGGTATGCAGCATTCCTTTTGCTAAAGAGCTAAGTAGCCACTGTGAAGGTATTACATTGTTCTAATATTATGCATTCAGGATACAGTTTAGGGTTAATGAAGTAAATATTTTGCTTCGAGAAGAGATATTATTTCTTCAATTTGTAGTTGATTGTTACACTATTATTGAGTATGAACATCTTTATTACATACGGGACCACCAAAATGTGTTGCATATAGAACTATATGTTGGTTTAGAAGACACTAACATCACTGGCGAATCCAATGCTAGCACCGTTGGTTGAAGGTGCATCCTACCTTTCTCTTTTACTGGAGGTCCATATTACAAGGGGAAACACTTCCTTGGCAAGCCACGAGATGGCAATATGTGCACATATTGGATACCCAGTTTTCTTTATCACATTTATATGTAACCCAAATTGGCCTGAAATACAAGAAGCACTCGGTCAACAACCAGGATGATAAGCGAATGATAGGGAAGAGATTGTAGCTCGTGTCTTTCGATTACGGCGGCAGGAGTTGATGTGAGATTTCACAGAGAAAAACTTCTTTAGCACCGTTGTTGCACGTCTGTTTGCGCTTGTGCAACATTGTCACAATAACTATATTAATTAGGAAACAGTTTTTTTCACTTTGCTATAACAAGTTCTGGTGACTTTATTTATTTTCTATTTTGTAGAGATATATGTTATTAAATTCCAAAAACGAGAGTTACCCCATGCTCATGTTCTCCTAACATTTGCTACTAATAACAAACCTACTTGCTCCAAGGATATTGATGCCTTTATTTGTGTCGAGCTTCCTGATCAAGATGAAGATCCGCTTCCATATGAAACCGTTACAAAGCACATGATACATGGCCCATGTGGCGTAATTAATCCTTATTTTTCATATATGGATAGACCAATGTGCATAGAGCACTACTCGAAGGCTTTTACTAACTACACAACTATTGAAGAAAATGGTTTTGTTAGATATCAATGTAGAGATGATGGTAGAATGATTACTATTAATGGCAACCAAATTGATAATCAGTAGGTTGTTCCATATAACCATGATTTGTGTGTGAAGTATGATGCACACATCAATGTTGAGTGTTGTGCACAAAAGAAGATTATCAAATATCTTCATAAGTATATGCATAAAGGTCCCGATCGAGTTACATTTATCATTGAGGAAAATGGTCAACCTAATGGAGAATGAGGCGACAATTAACATTTAGATGTTGATGAGATTACATAATACCTAGATGGTAGATACGTATCAGCGATAGATGCAATGTGGTGAATATTTGAGTTTGAAATAACACACCAATATCCATTCGTTAAAGTGCTATAGTATAATTTACCAAGGTAGCATAACATTCTTTTCAAAGAAGGTGATAACTTGGACGATGTTCTCGATATGGCATACAACGAATTAGTATGCTCACGACATGGTTTCAAGTCAATGTGGAAGACCCCCAAGCAAAGCAATACACATATACTGAATTCTTAATGTATTATATTTGGAATAGGAGTGTCAAAATGTGGACCAGACGTCAACAGTGGGTATATTATGGAAGACTACCACTTGTAAATCCCAACTCAGGAGAGCTATATTACATGAGAATGCTACCTACTATTGTTCATGGGGCCACGTGCTTTGATGACTTGAGAACAGTTCATGGCACATTGTACCCTACATTCCGTGAAACTTACTGTGCAAGGGGAGTGGTCCGCGATAATAGTGAATGGGATAATGCTCTTACTGAAGCAGCAACATGGGCTACTTGGGTGCAACTACGGAGTATGTTTTGCTCCATACTTATGCACAATGAGATTGCACAACCTGATGTATTGTGGGAAGGTCACTGGGAAGACTTGACTGATGACTTAGAACGAAGATTACAACATGAAAATCGAGATGATGACTTGCATTTAAGTATGAAACAAAGGAAAAATCTTGGATTATATGAATTGGAAGTTATTATAAATAAAAATGGCCGTTCCTTGAAAGACTTCCCTTCGATGTCATTGCCCTCTTCTGATGTTACACAACAGCTTAGAAATCAGTTAATTAGGAAGCAACACGATTATGACATTGCCAAAGAAGCTGCTACTTTAAGTTTGTTACTTCCTACATTAAACTCCTACCAGATAGAGGTGTTTTAAAATTTCATTATTGCTAACAATTCCAATGAAGGAGGATGCTTCTTTGTATATGGTAGTGGTAGTACAGGCAAGACCTATGTTTGGAAAGCTATTATTGCTTCCCTTCGTTCGAAAGGAAAAAATTGTTCTATCAGTCGTGTTGTCCAGAATCGCAGCGTTATTATTACCCTTAGGGGAAACTGCTCATTCAATGTTAAAGATCCCTATTAGTGCTATGGACACATCATATTACTTTTTTTTTTTCCTAAGCATTTAGAGTTGGCTGACTTGATCCGCCAAACAGCACTGGTCATATGGGATGAGGCATCAATGATGCACCATCATGTTTTTTAGATAGTGGATTGTACGTTTGCGGATATATGTGGTAATAAGCATCAACCATTTGGTGGAAAATTATTTGTATTTGGTGGCGATTTCAGGCAAGTACTTCCTATTATCACAAAAGTTGGAAGAGCAGACATAGTTGCGGCGTCAATTTCTAGATCTTGTTTCTAACCTTATCGTAAAGTCATGCATTTAAGGGTCAACATGTGACTTAGGGATCCAAACTTACGCCACGATGAATATGAACGCTTGCGACATTTTGCGAACTGGATCTTGAGTATCGGTAATGGCACATTGGAAGGTATATCATTACAAAAAGGGAGCAAAGCCAACTAGATACAAATCCCTTTTGAGTTCCTCGTACCAAATGATAATCATGGTTTGGATAACTTAATATCAGAAATTTACCCTGAGTTATCTACTAGATACAATGATGATTCTTACATGCAAGAATGTTGTATACTTGCTACTACAAACAATGATATTGATTAATTGAACTCCCAAATTTTAGGAATGCTTCCTGAAAATTGTCACACTTACTTGAGTTCAGATACATTTTAGGAGAGCAGTGAACATTCCGACATCGATGACGTTAACCCACCGAAAATACTACATGGGTTAACTTCCTCAGGCTTGCCCAACCATGAAATTCAATTAAAAATAGGTGCATCAGTGATGTTGTTGAGGAACCTTGATCCACATTTCGGGTTATGTAATGGGACACGCTTGATTGTTGAATGTCTTGGGAGTAAAGTTTGGAAGCGAAGATTATTACTGGTTGTAATATTGGGCAAAAAGTGGTTATTCCACGTATTGACTTGATACCATCTGCAGATGACACATCATTTGCATTAAAAAGATGTCAATTCCCAATTAAATTGGCATTCGCAATGACAATCAATAAAGTCAAGGTCAAACACTCAAGCATGTTGGAGTTTACCTTCCCAAAACTAGTTTTCTCACATGGACAACTTTATATTGCCGTTTCCCGCATTACGTCCCTATCTGGGTTAAGATTTTTAATTTGCAATAAGCGTGATATCCCTGATAATGTCACCGAGAATGTTGTATACAAAGAAATCTTCAATGACATACCTCATCGTGATTAATGTGGATGTATATTTTATAATTATCATTTTAATTAGTGCATACATTATGGATGCACAATGTTGTGTGGATTATAAAGTACATAAAATTTCCATCTTTTTGTGTTTTTCTTTTCCCCTAGCTCATTAGTTCTTATTGTCATTTTGCTTTATGGTGGCCTTTTTTTTTTTTTAAAGGGCATCACATTCTATATCTTTAGAAGAAATAAAATTGTCATACATAGAATGGTATTCACATAATACCACAAAAACATAAAGAATTTATTTTTCCTCCTAATTCGATACTCATTCAGGCATACATTTTTATGAATAATGCAATAAATGTCGAAGTTGTGATTAATGTATCCAATTTATTCGTTATATTTATACTAGGGCATAACTCGCTTTAGGTTATGGTTCCACTTTGGTCAAGTTAATCTCTGTATTTTGTCAATTACTGTAATTACGTTTTCTACTTGATTATGTACCTTTACAGGCATGATGACATATCTCTCATTTGATTGTATGCCAGTTAGTAGCATCTCTTATTATAGTACGTCTATATGCATTTTTGTATGCTTTATAAGAATGCTAAGTGTTCGAGCATACAACAATCGTAATGTTTGGAAGGTTGTCTTTGTGGATGCTGTGATATTTCAATTTTCTCTACTATTTGGCTTTCAACATTTATTTAAATTTATTAATAACATAGTTTCTTATGCATTGACAGTGTAACGAGGGTTTAGGCATGATAATGGACAAAGAAATCGATAGGCGAACGGTTGTTTTGAAAATTGGTCGAGTACATCACTTCTCTGGTTTCTCAGTGAGTAGTACCACACCTAAGGATAAAGAAATAGTGGACAACAACCTGAAGTTGTTTTTCACTCATATGACTCAATTACTGGATTTTCTTGATGAGTACAATGCAATCCCATGCCACCACCTCCCACAATTTATTCCTTTTGTTGATGTCTCTGCACATTTACAACGCATTGCACAAATAATAGGTAAATGTACTATACTATGATTTTGTGAAGCATGCCTCTTACTAAATGTGTTTTACAAACATCATTGGTTTAATAGTTGTTGTTTCTGAAACTGAGAAGACATGTGCGGGAACCCTTAAACGAGATGTGCTCATTTGTGATATGCAGGATGTGCTTCCAACTAATAATAACTTGGCCTTTTTGTTATATTTTTCTTAATGTCTAAACATTCTGTTGCATAGTAGATCCTATCAGTAGATTACTCTTTCTTTTTGTAGACTGAATACATTAAAACTCACCTTATGGGGAGATTTCGCTGAAATTGAAGGCAACCATCTTTCCCGTAATTTATTATTTGAAAATGTACTGCTTGCATCTAAGTTATTTGCCAGAGGATACAGAGGTGTATATATCATTTATCATTTCCTACAATTAAGTTTGACATTCTATTTTCTCTTCCATTTCGATTGCCTTTCCTTACCATATTAATATGTCATAATATATTCCCCAGGAATTACGCTCTCTACAACACCTAGAAACAGATTGTTGATTAATCCACCAATCGAACATACTTCAGAGTTTGAGGGATGGTATAGTGAATTCCATATTGTTGTTCACGTTAATATAACATGTGATCACCAATTATTTTTTAAATTTTATTTAAAATGTATATCTATGTTCAATCGTATTTTATGCATATGTTAGGTGGGCTGATGATGAACATGCTCAACGACGCTTACAGTTTATACGTTGGAGAAGATTGCGAATCCCTACTTTGGAGAAGTTATTTGTTGCTAGGCGAATCGCGCTTACCAAATACTCTCCATTGCGTAATGTATCATTTACTTCATAATATTGTGTTAGATTTCTTGTGCTACTTTATATATGATTCGTTTTGACAACTACCGACCCAATTTGTGTATTGTGTTCTAATATATATGCAATTGTAGGTTTCATATCATCGCATCTTTACATGTCGAAAGTATCTTTCCAATTGTCTATGCATCTTGGCCCAATTACCATTTGTGTTCCCGTTATCATGTGTTTGATCTCAATATACCGTATTGTACATGTCCACATCCACAAAATGCAACTTCTCAAAGGTATATATTTTGTAGCATTCCTTCAGTAGCATTTAACCTATAAATTGTTAAAATGTGCTCAATTATATAATAGATAGTTGACTTATTCTCTTCTTTGACCTTTTGGATTCTTCTTCAAAGTTGATATACGAGATAACTCGGGTACTCGAACTTTTACCGTTCTTCAAGATGTTGTAGCAATATCTTCTTTGTACTGCTACCCACATCTTAAGTGGATATGCAGCAATGATGATCTTATTATTGTAGTATTTTGTAATTGGTGTTTCACACCTATGAGTCTACATTAATTAATAAATTTAAATTACAACATATGCAACCACAAGTTGAGCTTATATTATATGTCGTATTAGACGATCACCTGGAAAAGCTATGTTGTTTGCTCTGGAGCCTGCTCGATTGGGTGAAATCGAACCCTCCATCGATGTCATTACATCAGTTGATAGGGGGAAGAAGTTTCTTTCTTGAGGTATCGCGACAATAGTTATTTCTCTAGGCAACAAAAATATAAGCATATACATTTCATTCTACCTCTGTGTTTATATGTTTCAAATCTAATTATGACTATTTTTTGTGCTTAATACAGCCTAAAGAAGAATCAATATAGCATTGCCTTCGCTCAACTCCCATGATGTCTGCCTTAATTAATTCTTATTTTCATTATAGTTTACACTTGAACATGTGCTTAGTTCAAGTAAACATTTTGCAGTCTTAGGGATTTCATTTCATGTTATGCACTACGTAATTATTTTCTTCAAATCTTATGCTTCCATCCTGTTTTCATTGCTTGCCCCATGTTTTTTGAGTTCGATCTGATAACTATTCCATGATAATTTTAAAGTACCATTTAACTACTCAAAAACTTAATCCTGAGGCAACACACGGGTCTTCGCTAGTATCTTTATAAACAAAATGAAGTGCCCTTGAAATCAACATCTATTGCCTCCAATTATGATAAAAAATGTATGAATCGATGCCCATAAGATGGCCTAAAGTC
>NCQT01066315.1:15778-28333 GCA_002740465.1 Stenocereus thurberi
TCTTGGTCTTACAAGAACATGCAAGAAATACACATGGAAATTATCGAGTATAAAATAACCTTGTACCTTGCTGCTAGGCCAATTAAGCGAAAACTAAGAAGAATAAAATAAGAATAGTCTCTTAAGATAAAAAACGGAGTTCAAAAATAGTTAGATGTGGGATTCCTTAGGGTCTGAAGCTGTCCAATTTTGGACGCTAACATCATTCTAGTGCCCAAGAAAGATAGGAGGATTAGAATGTGTGTCGACTTTAGAGACCTTAACAAAGCTCGTGCAAACTATAATTTTCCTTTGCCTGACATAAACCTTTTGGTTGATAACGCTATGGGGCACCAACTCTTATCCTTCATGGTTGGGTGTGCGGGTTACAATCAAATGAAAATGGTTATAAAGGATCAAGAAAAGACAATATTCATGACACGATCAGGCATTTGTTGCTATAATATCACACCATTTGACCTTATCAACTCGGAGATACATATCATAGAATTGCATAAACTCTTCTCCATGTCATGATGCATAAGGACGTAGATTGGAAAACGTGATTTTGAAATCAAAAACATGAAGCAAGCACATCCCTATTCTATATAAATTCTTTGAAGGATTTTAAAAATAGAACATGTGTTTCAATCCACAAAAATGCACCTTTGGTGTCGCACTTAGAAAACTCCTAGGGTATGCGGTGAGCTCATAAGAAATAAAGGTGAATCCCTTTAAGATCAAGATAATCACAAAAATGCCACCACCTAGGGATGAAAAAGGGATAATACGCTTTTTGGGCCGAGTATAATATATAAGTTGATTCATTTCCAAATTGACAATGACTTGTGAACCCATATTAAGAAAGCTATGAAAAAGAGACTAAGCCAAATGAGATGCACAATGTTAAGAAACCTTTGACAAAATTAAGGAATACTTAACTAATCACCTTTGCTACAACCTCCCAAACCGAGACAACCCTTGTTACTATATATGTCATCACCACCAACAATGCCTTGGGTCATTGCTATGCTAAGACTACCAAGGGTCAAAAAGTGCAATTTACTACTTAAATAAGAAGTTCTTTAACTGTGAGAAAAATATGGGTGGCTAAGAAATCAAGGTATTTACTTGCTTAACCACCACATTAAGATAGTGACAAAAATAAAGTCATTAAAATAACTCGTTGAGCAGCTAATCCTTCATGGTAAGATCCTAAATGGTTGGTGCCATTATCTGAATATAATTTAAAGTTCTAAGCCTAAAAGACAAAGTGTCATGTTTAAGTGATTGGCATACTTCCCCATAGAACAATAAGAAGAAGATTATGATCTCCCTGACGAGACTATTGCCTCTGTTGAAAATAAAGCTTGGGATGTACTTTGATGCTCCTTCAATAAAAAAGGATATAGTGTAGGCATACTCAATGTCTCACCAAAAGGGCATATATGCATGTATCAACAAAGTTAGACTTTGAAGTCACAAATAACGCTGCTAAGTATGAAGCACATATCCTAGAAATGCAAGCCAAACGCATGCACTCGACATTAAAAATTTAAATGCCTGTCGAGGCTCTAGCTTAATTATCAATCAAATTAACGGGCGGTGGAAGCTGAAAAGGAGAGCATGGCACTATATCAAGTATACTTAGAAAAGATAATAGAGACATTTGGAGATTTGTAATTTCTAAATCTTCCAAAATAGAAAATCACTTCACAGATGCTTTCAAAGCTAGCATTGTTAGTCCTACTAAGCAAGGCAAGTTGCTTAAAGGAGTGAATAAGGTGACTAATAAACTGTGGTACTTTGAAAATTATTTTCTTAAGAAGATAAATGAGAGATAAAGAGAAGTTATGAGTTCAATGAATGTCAATCACATTAATGGATTTATGATAAATTAAAAGCAAGTAAAATCTCAAGGTAAAGCAATTAAGCTCAGAAAAGTAAAGAGATGAGAGAAACACGATTTTCATGAGGTTATTCAAATTAACCTTGGGTTACATCCTCACCTATAGTCATTCCTTGACTTGAGGAGTCAATCAGTTCACTATCTTCGTAAGATAGTAGGGTGTACTGACTCCTTTCTTATAATTGGAGTTCTTAAGGCATTCAGATAAGCCTAACTCCTAGAGTAAACAACACTCATAATGTAGAAGTAGCAACTGTCACCCACTCCCATCTTACCGAGGGTAATGATTTTTAAAATGTATGAGATAAGTATAATGGCTATAAGCTACAACACAATGCGCGCTTTTCTTGGCTCAAGTGATGTATCTCTCAAAGTTCATGTGGTTCTTCTATTTATAAACCTTCTTAATGCTCTTGAATTGTTGGATGCAAGTGATATAGCATTAATCTCAACATTCGATCTTAAGATGTATGGATTTATGTATAGGGACTTTGATAAATGTTTTAGGAAGTTAATTCTTTCCCTCTTTGGTAATTCTCTTGATTTCAAACTTGATAAAGTTTTCATCAAATAGTCATGCTATCTTCTCTCTCATGGAGATAGCTAATGAAATAGTCACTGGTCGAAAACCTCCTCGCCAATTGTACCTTGAATAAGTTAATTAGGGTGATGGATTAAAAATATTTTGCAAGCATTTAATGCTTGATGTTGATAGCTATCTGTTACAGGAGCAGTTTGAATTTGAACTTTATTAGCTGGTGACTGATTTCTCTGATTGCCTTTGTGCTTTATCATCCCTAAACACAATCAAGAATAATTAAGTGAATTATCTAAAGAATTATGATAAGAAAAATGTTTCGGATGAAACTTGAGTGAATAATAGAGAAGCTTGGACTTATGATCGGTTGACGTGTCACCTCGCTAGATGCTGACATGCCCTTTATTTGATGAACTACACGAATGTTGACATCAAGTATTTTACCTAAGGAAGCTTTCTACAAGAGTTGTGGCAAAAGAGGAGAAAAAAGGACAAATAGATTTTACTATTTTTATGTGTTTTATATGTCATGTCATCAATAGTGAAAAGGTTCACCTCATAATGATGAAAGCGAGGTATTTTTAGCCTTGGGTTCAGCACCAAGGGTAAAATGGTCATTCCTTAATCTAAGGGGGAAATGACCATTATACCCCTCCTAATTCCTCCATACTTTCCTGAGGTCAACCCTTGACCTTATCGACTTGATCTTTGCCATGTGTCGACTCACTAGTGGTAGGGCCCTCTAATTACCCTACCCATTTAGGCCTTATATCTTATTGGAACGGCCCTTGAGGTGGTCCAATGAGATGTGGATTGACACTATTTTCGAGTGAGCCAGCATAAAAAGGGGTCAAGTGAGGAGTTACAACTAACTATTATAGACTATGCCCTCACTTTAGCAGGTCAAGCATTGAGGAAGTTATCCATTGGGTGAAGGATCCCATGTTCATCCTTAGAATGTTTCTTGCCTTCCTCTTTCAAGATGCTCTTTATTTTAGGATTACTTGGTGAGGATGTCATGATCCAGCTTGCTAAAGTAATTGAGAGTCACAAATGAGGTGAGTTCGAAGCGTGGTTAGATGCTCATCATGATTTTGTTAATTCAACAACGCGAAGATAAGGCCTTGGATTCGTACGTGGGAAGCATGCCTCCTTTGGCATAGAGGAAGTTTTGCCTGAAGGGCAAGGTGGTGGCGATAAGGCTAGCTCTAGTNAGAGTTCACCAACTCTTGGTCACTAGCAAGGGCTTCGTGGAAAGAAGTAAAAATGTGTTCATGCCACCGTACACCCCTTCTACCTTGACTTCTAGCAACTTTGAAGCATGTTTGACAATCCGATTAGCTCTTGACTATCACAGAAGAAGAATATAACTTAGTGCAGTTTCCAGCTTTTTCGTATCTCATTCTTCAGGTGGGCACTGCTTGTGACATAGATATAGCTCCGGTTCATAATGTTGTCGTCTTTCGTCTAGCACCCAAAACTTGGTAGCAATGAATTATCATTTGTTGGCTTAAGTATTCTTATGCCTTTGCTATTCATAAAGGAAGTACAAATTCTTTCTTTTTTACAAGTAATCGTTGCACGAATAGTTCCTTTTCTATGTGGTCATCCTCAAGTTCTTGCTGCGATCTTGTTGTTTGTTCGTCTTAAGGCAATTTTTATTTGTGTTNATTCATACAGATTGCTGTATTGAAAAAGCTTTCTTCCAACCATCCATCTAGCAGGGCCGAGTTGGGAGTGAGCCTTCTCCTGATACAGCTATGATGTCGAACCAAATTAGGAGGTAGTCTCCTTCCAATTTGGTTATGGCTTAAACTGAATCGGGACGGAACCTCCCCCCCATTTGGGAAAGGCTTAGATCTAATTAGTAGGATTTCTCCTCCTAAATTGTTTCAGCTTATGCCAAAGTAAGATGAAGTTTCCCCCAATTCGATTGCCACTTGGACTGAACTAAGAAAGTGACTTCTCCCAATTCGGCTTTAGTCACTATATTGAATTAGCAAAAGGCCCTATCCAATTTGGTTTTCGCATATGTCAAATTAAGAAGTTTCATCCTAACTCGGTTTAGCTCTCTCTCCCTCCCCTCTCTCCCTCTCTTTCCCTCTCTCTTTAATTTTTTAGTATCGAGATTATAACATGTGGCTCTGTGATTGATGCTAACAGTTGGATGAAGGTCAACACTCACACTCGAGGTTGTGATTGCTGACCTAATGTCATTATGGCTGAATCAGAAAGGACTAACTTTCTTAACTGGGTATTGTCAAGGCCAAATTGGAGAAGTTGTCGGGCCGAATTGGAGAAAGATGTCGCGATCAAATTGGCGAAGTTCAACTCTCCAACTCAGCATTGTCGTAGTTGAATTAGAGAATTTATCGTGGCTGAATTAGAGAAGACCAACTCTCTAACCCAATGTTATCAAGGCCAATTGAAGAAGGCCATGTGGCTAAATTAGAGAAAAGTGACTCTCCAACTTGACATTATCGTGGCCAAAGTGTAGAGTTTATCGAGGTTAAATTAGAGAAGGCTGACTCTCCGACTCGATGTTATGATGGTCAAATTAGAGACAGTTGTTGAGGCTGAATTGGAGAAGGCTGTCATAGCTGAATTGGATAAGGTTGACCCCCTAACTCAGTGTTGTCATGCACGAATTATAGATGGTAGTTGCTGCTAAATTGGAGAGCGCCAACTGTTTGACTTGTCGTTGTCGGGTTCGAATTCCAGAAGGTTTTTGCTACCCAATTAGAGAAAACAGACTCTTCTTCCTCAGCATTATATGGCCGAATTGAAGAGGTCTTTCTGGGTAAGTTGGAGAAGGTTGACTCTCCAACTCAGTGTTGTTATGGCTGGATTAGAGAAGGCCGATTCTCTATCTCAGGAGAGGCCAGCCAAATTAGAAAAGGCTACCGTAGCCAAGTTAGAGAGATCCAACTCTTCGACCTGGCATTACCAAGGTCAAATTGGAGAGGTTGTTGTAGACGAATTGGAGAGGGTTGTCAAGGCCGACTTAGAGAAGGTTGACTCTCCAACTTGGTATTGCCATGGATGAATTGCAGAGTTGCTCACCTCCAAATTGGAGAAAGTTGTTGTGGTCGAGTTAGAGAAGGCCAACTCTTTGATTTAGTGTTGTCGTGGCTGAATTAGAGAGGTTGTCATGACTAAATTAGAGAAGGTTGATTCAGGCATAAGTTGTCATGGCCGAATTGGAGACGACCGTTATGGCCATCTCGTCGACTCAACATTGTCGCGGCTAAATTGCAGAAGGCTTCTATGGGAGAATTGGAGAAGGCCGACTCCCCATCGACATTGTCGTGGTTGAATTGGAGAGGTTATCGCAGCCAGAGTGGAGAAAGCTAACTCTGTGGCTTGGCTTTGTAGTGATTGAATTGGAGAAGGCTAGCTAAACTAGAAAAGGCTATCATAGCCAAATTAGAGGAAGTTGATTCTCCAACTCAGCATTTTCATAGCCAAATTAGAAAGGCAGCTGAAGCCAAATTGGAGAAGGCCGTCGCGGTCGAATTGGAGAAGATTGATTCTCAACTTAGCATTGTCGTGGCCAAATTAGAGAGGGCATTATAGCCAAATTAGAGGAGGCTGCAGTGGCTAAATTGGAGATGGCTAACTCTCAGACTTGGCATTGTCAAGGTAAATCAGAAAGGCTATCACGACTGAGTTGGAGAAGGCCATCGCAGTTGAATTAGAGAAGGCCAACTGTTCTTGCTCAGTGTTGTCGTAAACAAATTAAAGAGGTTATCCCTGCTAACGTAGAGAAGGTTGGCTCTCTTATTTGGCATTGTCGTGGCCAAATCAGAGGAGGTCATTGCGGCCAAATTAGAGAAGGCCATTGCAAGTTATTTAGAGAGGGCTAAATTTCTAACTTGGCATTATTGTAGTGAAATTAGAGAGATTATCATGACCAATTACAGAAGGATGACTCTTTGACTAGGCATTATCATGGTTAAATTAGAGAATGTCATCACAGTCAAATTAGACCAGGCTAACTCTCCAACTCGGCATTGTCGTGACCGAGGGGAGGAGAGCACATCTCTAACTTATTATCATCAAAGTTAAATGGAGGGTGCCTCTCCAACTTATCCTTATTTGGCAGAGATGCCTGAGCAGATCATAGGCTCTCTATTACCTCTTACGACCAAACAAAGAAACTGAGTGGGTAGCCCCTCACAGCTCGTTGCTGCCAGATGGAAGAGCTTAGCGGAATATTGATTTTTTAATTGCTAACCTTGCAACCATTCATCTTACGGTTGAGTATATACTTGCTCCCGAGGGTTGTTCATAACTGAGTAGATGGGAGATAATGATAGAGAAGATCAAGAAGAAGTCCAATGCCTTCTTGCTTGAGCACTCTCTTCTTTAGACTTTTAGGCTTTTCTCTAACTGTTTGCTTTCTTTTCTTATTTCAGATAAATGAGTTTGTGTTATGACATTTTATTTTACTAAGTGTGCATAGCCACTTTTATCCTTGATCATACATTCAGTGGTATATCTCAATGTTTCTTGCTTGTACAATGTGCTCTCACCTTAGTTGTTTGCTTAGAAAATTAGCCTAGTGATTCAAAGGATTTCCAGCACCTTAAGGGCTGAAAGGTGTAATCTCTAGTGTCGTATAGAAATGGTTCTCTAGTTCCCCAACTATGTCACTGCCATTGGTGCGATAGTTGTTAGGTGGATTCAGGTTAGTTACCCATTCTTTAACCCTAAAGGGCTAAAAGCGTACTGGCATAGGGCTTTAAGTTACTTCCCTCCCTTTTTCTAGTGAATACACCAAATCGTTGCTTGTGATCAAGATAACTCATTTTAACCCTGGACATCTGCCGATTTATCCATCTTCACATTGGCTTGTGATTTAACTAAATTGTCGCACTCGGTTAGACCCATTTCTTAAGGGGGTAGAATGAGTTCGGTTACAAGACCAACACCCTATCATTCCCCCATTTCAGGTATTTCACTTGCTCTATTCTGCTAAAATTTTACATGATTAAATTTATCACTTTAGTACTCTCTATTCCCTTTTGCCCCAAAACTTGACCACAAACAATCAAGGAACGGATGGAAAGGAGCTAACATTAATTGAAGTTCACAAGAAATGAAATCGAGGGTCAGCAAACAAGCAACTGATATATTACATTAAAACATGCCATTCTTAGACTTTAACTAGCTAGGCTACCCTTCATCTATATCATATGTAATAACTCCTAAGGTTGTGGAAGTGCCAAGTTCTTGGTACATCATCCCCCTTAAGTGTTGCAAGTTAGAGTGTTATGGGATAAACATCTTTAATGTATGAACCTTCTCAATTACGAGTAATCATCCTTTAGATTGCCCATTTTTTGGTAGCTTTAATCTTCTTTAGGACTAAATCCCTTTCCTTTAGTGTTCACTCTTTGACTTCGTGATTATAGGACCAAGTCGTCTTAAGTTTGGCATCTCTTCTTGAAGGTATCCGTTGCCTCTAAGCATTGGTAACAAGTCAAGCATTTCTCTAAGTGCTTTGTTTTAATGTACTTTTGGAAGGTGGTCAACCGATGACTATGCAGATCAGTTTCAACATGAAGCACGACTTTGGAGCCATAGAAAAGCATGAACGAGGTCTCTTGAGTAACATTTTTCTCGGTTTTCCGAATGCAACTGAGTAGGGCTTGGAGTTCATCTACCTATAATCCCTTTGTCAGATCCAATTTCCTCTTGAGTCTATCTAAAATATGCTTGTTGGCAGCCTAGGCTTCCTTATTTATTTGGGATCCAGCAACAACTGTGAACCTCTTTTGAATGTCATACTCAGAACAATACTCCCATATCTGGTTAGTCTTAAATTGGCAACCATTGTGGAGGACCATTGCCCTAGGAGCCCCAAATCTTATGATGAGGTTGCTCTATATGAATTTTGAAACTTTCTTTTCAGTGACCGATGTCACAGCTTAGCTTTTATCCATTTGGTGAAGTAGTCGATAGCAACAAAAAGGATTGGGCTACCAAGTTGCCTTTGGGAAATGTCGAATTGTACCCATTCCCCACTTTGCGGAAGGCTATGACAAGTAGACAGTAGTTAGTGGAGTGGACGATTGCTAGCGAGTGGTGAATTCTAGGTTGGTTCTTTTATACTTCTTATCCATAGTGGAGACCACCACTAGTGCATCTGTTGTGGCTTTCTTCCCTTACTTCTTCGGTCAGGAAGGTTATGCTTGGCAAGTTTTTTTCCTTGTCACTCAGTGATTTCTAGCTAACATAGTAGCATTGTGTTGCCATCTTCTGATCCGTATAATGTGTTTCCATGTTCTGATCCCTATTTAGCGTTCCTACCATACCATCATCCAAATTGAATTGCATAAGTAGGGGGTATGACACTACTATCTCCTTAATAGTGTTCAGAGTTAGTCATCCCAATATGGCATTATAGGCCATGGTAGCATCTACCCCACTAGGTAGTTCACTTCAACTATCCGAGAGTTTATTTTCTCTTCTGCTTGAACCAATAGCTTATTACTTTTGAGCTTATGTGTTGCTTGTCTGCTAAACCTTATAATCGGTGCCCCTAACACTTCTAAATCCTTCATAATTTCTTAAGATAAGCAAGGGAGATAATATCCACTAGGTTTCCAATATCCACTTAAATTTGGCAGACCATTGCTATTGAAATCTTGAGTTGTATTACTATAGGATCATTATGAGGGGCTGCCAAAGGATGCATGTTATCTTCATCTATCTTACAGAATTTATATCATCAATTCCACGTTGAATTTCTTAACCAAGTCTTAGGAATTTTGCTCGTTATGTTCTTAATTCAGCCATAACTGAATCTAATAGGCATTTTATGAATTTACCCTGCTTTTCTATGTGTGAGGACCATGACCCAAATCTCGAATGTTTGAGACCACAAATGGTAGTACTTGCTTGATTGTTCTATTGTTTGAATTTTTATTTTATTTAATTTGTTTTTTAGGAAAAAATGATTCGAACTATGGCAAAAGATTAAGATTGGACCCAAGAACCCAGCTAGGTTCGAGGGTTCTAAATAGTACTTACTACCTGAATTAGAAGGCTCGACAACACTTTTGATCCAAGAACTCAACCTGGAGAGGGTCCAACCTTCTGGCCTAAATTATATTACTATCTAAATCTCAAGATGTAATCTCCTTCCCGACCCAAAATTCCCACTCTAGCTAGTCCCAAAGAAGGTTAATAGAAACATAATAAAAATGGAATATGTTCAATAGAGCTGCCTATAAGTTTGTAGGAAAACTTACAAATCCAAGTCTACTATCTAAAACGAACCAAAAAACAAAAGGGATAATTGGTTCGTTTAAAGAGGTTTTCGAAAGGCCTCTTAATAATTGCTAGAGTAGGAACCATTTAACTTCATTATTCGAACTGAGGATCTAGATTCGAGAGTGGATGCATGATATCATGATGTAATACATCATGATATTACTTATCATGATTAATGACATCTACTAATCAAAATGAGAATTAGAATTAAATTCACACTAAACACAGAACATGCCACATGTAAGAATCTAGCATACTGAATAATAAAAATTAAAGATGCAATGTTACCCTAAAGAAAATGGAAACAATCTAACAATTCAAATAATTACAATGGAAGGGGACTAAATTAGCGAAGATTACATCTTTGAAATTCAATGAAGCTAAACTAAAGAAAGAAGGAAATGGAAAAAGGGAAAGGTTGGTTTGAAAATTAATGCCCTCAGGTTGCCTGCCTGAGTGACCTAAGAAAACCTGAGATCGAGAATATTGAGCCTTGGCTTGTGCTTAAAGGATTTTGAGATAGATTTGAGAAGGATTTTGGTTAGGTTTGTTCAACCTCTCAATATTATTAGATATTTTCTGAGGTTTTGGTTGTATGTTCGAAGGCTAGGTGAGTGGATGAATTTATAGTTGCAGGAAATGACAATTTCATAAGGTTTCTTTGAAGGTAGTGCCACATAAGATAGGATTTTTCTCTAATTTGAGTTGGTAGGTAGGGTTTCTGGAAGATATGTAAGGAACAAGGGGCCGGGTCAGGCTTCACTAGACAAGAACCCGACTAGATTAACATGCGGACAATGCAACGTGTTTCAGCCATAATTTTCACTTTCAACCTTTCCTTTAAGTGATTCTTTTTTTCTAAATGCTTATTAGGTATAGTTTCTAATTATATTTACTTCATAGTTTTTGGATTAGTATGAAAAATGACATAAGTAAAATGGTGAACAAGTGACATTTTCAATGCACGTCTCAGTAATAGACTTATACCCTTTTCGTTGCTATTGGATTTTGATGCATTAGTCATTAGAAAACTAATTCTATGAATAATACTAATATCTAAACTCAACAATTTTGTGTATCCCGGATTGGGGTGAATATACAAAATGAATCTCAATTAGACATCAAACACTGTCAAATTGGGCATGTTTGGGCGTTTTATGCTCGATTAGTCTCTCATAAGCATATTTGGGTTTGGATGTGTGGGCTAAGGGATGTTGGCACGATTTAAGGCTCTTCATTTCAATATTTGGGGGGGGGGTCCTCAATTCCTATTCAATTGGTTTATCACTATTGGACATTTTATTAAAAGAAGACACTTTTTAGGTGTCTACACCATGCAATAACTTCATTCACACTTACACCAAATTATTCATAATACAAAGTTAAACATAAGGAACTATAAATGATGTTTTACTAATTCTGCTAGAATTTAAAGTATTATCTCAAGGCAATGCAAAATTCTCATAATAAGTACAGAACTTAGCCAGCGTTTACATAGAAACAAAAGCATCTCATGGTTAAAATCTATGCATGTTAGCATTTGAAGTTGTCCACATGTCAATTATTTGGAGCTCCTCCATCAGAAATTTATAGGTACCTAGAAATTTGTAGGTACCTAGAAACAAAAGCATCTCACGGTTGAAATCTATGCATGTTTGGTCTCAATGTCATGGGTGCTTTCCAACTATTTTCATGCCACTAAGAACTACAACACTAGGCCCTGGAAGTAGATGGCTCACCCTCAGATGGTATATCCTGGTGATTCTAGCTATGTACAGTTTCGTTTTCATTGCAGCTTCGTCCCTTATTTTACTACAGCTTCTTATCTCATTTCAGTATATCTTTAGTTTGTGCTCTTTCATTCCCCCTATATCAAATGTTTGCACCCTTAGAGTGGTTTTTCCAATCTCTATAAGTGTTAGGGCTTCTACACCACACGTAAACATAAAGAGGGCGTGATTAGTGGAAGTCCTAACAGTTGTCTTCAAAGACCACAGAATTCCAGGTAGCTCATCTACTCAAGTCCATTTAGGATTTTTAGTTTTTTATCCTCAAAGGTTAGGTTATCTACTTGTTAGCCGCTTTAGTATTCCTTCATAATTTTACCATTGAATTGCCTTCCATTGTCCACAGTGATGGATCTAGGGGATGGATACCTTGTTATCACATCTTTCTACAAAAAGCCTATGACTTTTTGTTATGTGGTAGTTGTTACTGGCTCAGTTTTTATGCACTTGGTAAAGTAGTCCATTGCTACCAGTAGGTACTTCCTCTGTCCTATTATGTAAAGAAAGGGGCCTAGGATGTCTATTATCCACCTAGCAAAAGGGATTGGGCCAACAATTGTATAGAGATTGATGTCTGGTATATGTACTTTTATGCAGCAGAGTTGGAATTTGTCGACTTGTCTAGCACAGTCAAGCGTATCTTAGTGCAATGTTGAAACATCCTAACTCTTAATCATTCTATTGGCATTAGTTGGCCAATCATTAATGGTAAATATGGTGAAAGTGTTGGGGTTAGGAGGTTACCGCTATTCTATAAAGGACAAGGCTTAGTTCATTCAATTGCGTAAGCATGATAGCACATTCTAGCTTACGTTTGATCCAAACTGCACTTAATCCACATCCACTTCAAACGTCAATCTAGGAACTCATATATCATACATGTTGATGACCTGTGGCCTTAAGAAACAGCACTGTGAGCTTGTCTAACTCCTTTGATTGTCTTCCTGCTGTCACGACTGCACAATTGTCCCCCCTAAAATAAAAAAACACAACACATTCAAAGAGCAAGCCAAAACTCAGTACGTTTACTCCTAGACTATAAAAATAGAAATTTCATTTTT
>NCQT01066318.1:14413-24470 GCA_002740465.1 Stenocereus thurberi
GTATGTGTTAGAGTGAATGCTAGTTTGATGTTCAATTTTGTTTGGCCAAGAGTGGGAGTGTGTAAGTTATGTATGAGGTTAAATCCATGCATGATCATGCAAGCCTTATGTATAAGGTTAATGGATTTTGGGCTTTGTGCTCTAGTTTTGTAACCTTTAGTATAAAGATTGAATATCATGTTGTGTAAGGTAATTTTGGATGAGTTTGGATGTAAATTTCAATTGAGTATAACCTAGGGTTTCATGATCATGCATGAGTAAAGTTAATTTTTGAATCAAGTATGTTTATTTGGATTGAATTAGATGAAATGTGGAGGTTGGATATCTTATGGGCTTGAAAAATCATGTTGTGTGAGTTTTACCAAATTAATGGATTATGACAAATCCCATAAGTGAAGAAAAGGGGTTCTTTAGTTTAATAATGCAAGTAAGTGAGTTTATGGGAGCATTTTGAGTGATTATGTGTGGAAAAGTATTGAAAAATATGTACAGTTGATCATTATTTAATTTTTGAGTGTTTGGCTAAAATAAGGTAATTATATGAAGGAAACAAAGGTTAATGGTCCTTAAAGGGGTGTTTAGCTTAGTTTTATCAGAAGAAAGAAACCATGGAATTTAGAAGTATTATTAAGAGTTTTAGATGATTATTAATGCTGCTAAGTCTAACAGCTTTGATTGTGCTTAGAAACTCACTTGGGTTGGAAAATTGAACTAAATGGACATGTGAATGAAATTGGAGAAGCGGGGAGAGTAATAAGTCAAGAAAAGTGTTTGTTGGGCCAAGCTTGCGTGATTAAAGCTATCCGGAACCTAACTACACCCCTCTTGGCCTTAAACCCTTATTATCCATATCAGAAATATAAAAAAAAAACCCATATTCCATTTATAATCATCAAAGCCTTTTGATTATCATTGCAATTATGTTATTTTGGTCTATTTTACTCCAAATTATTTTGTCTCGAGTTAAATTACCTTAATTTATTTAGTTTTCAAATCATCTTAGTGTAACATATCTTATACTGAATTGTTTGCGTTATGGATGGCTTTTAATTAATAAATTTCTATTAAAGTTGCAAAATGTAGGAGTGAGTGTTGTTCACAAACAACGTATACCTAAAATTACATTTCTGAAGTAGAATCGGGGCTTAGGCTGTTCCTGATTGTGCATAAATATTATTAATTGGGAATGCATTTTAAAAACATCAGGTACGTCCATTGCCTATATCTTTAGAAATCATAATGTATTTATCAAAATTAAAATATCTTGGTAAGTATATCAATGAATCAGTTTATTCAATGATTTATCACCTAATTAGTTACCCTGTCAGTTATCATTTATAGGGCACTCACTGTCCAGTTACTCGTGCAGTGTCAGGTTAGGTCTCCCGTTCGGCTTGGCAAGTGTACACATCATAGAAATCACCAGGGGTCCACTACCAGCTGGTAACTGACAATGCAGTTTTATGTTCATCTCACTTGTTGTTTTAAATTAAAATGAATTGTAAAGCGGGCCAAACCAATTTTTCAGTGATCATTTAACAACATAGGAATGCACATATTAAGCTTCGACTCACATTCCCTAATATTTGTCATGTTTTGTTTTAGGCAAATGCTCAGTTTATCACCCTCATGCTTGCAAACCAGCTGAAGAAAATAAGTAAGCAAGGAAATATGGATGGCTAAGTAGTGATGTTAGTTCATGAATATTTTATGAGCTATATTTTGGGATCTCAGTTGATGAGTTGTAAACTCTATGGATAATTGCTTTATTATGGTGTGTAAACCTTATGTTAGTTAGTAACTATTTGTATATGGTTTGACAATGTTCAAATGTGTTTGGCTGTAATCTATGCTTAACTATGCTAAGTCTAGTGCACATACTTAAGGCCTTGTCCTTCTCGATGGTGGTAACACCTCAAACATCGGGTTTATCAGTTCTATTTAAGGGAATAGTTAAAGACTATAAAATATTGAGACATATGCATTGGGGTGTTACAGTTTTGGTATCAGAGTTAGGTTAGATTTCTCGTGATGGATTATGGGGTATGGAGAGTGGCGATAGGAGGCTGAGAAGGTTGGTTTGCGAGGCTTATTATCATATCGTTAGAGTTTCGTGATAATAGAAATGTCTGCTTATCCCTTATATGTTATTCTTTTATTTTTTCTTTGTCAGATGGATCCATATGCAGTGAATATGGTGCCAGTTACTTTTGTGGCCACTCACATCTTTTTGCTATATGCTAGTATGATAGCCCACATGTAGGACCCCTTTTTTAGGTTTCGTGGCGTTATGGTCTGTACACGTAGCCTATTGTGGTCCTTACCTATAGTTACCCCTTGGGTCGAGTTTAAGACACGCTATCTTGTTTTTATGATAAGTAAAGTCCCAGGGTAGTACGAACCTAGATTCTGGCTTCATAGGGCTTAGGCTACCATTACCACCGAGTTGTTGCTCAGAGATGAGTTTCAGCAGAGAATTACTATGGAGACTTTGCAATACATAATTTCTTTACACTTTGCACCTTCCCACTAGCACTTGCTCAGGGACCACCATCACCACGTGCATCGAGCGCTCCTTAGCTGCCCGACAGCCCAAAGTCATTGGGATCTGAAGAGGGGATCTGTCTGTCTGATGGATCAGGGGAGGTTCACATTGTGGTGGATCTCCTTGATATACCAGAGGTAGTGGAGCTTAGCTCTAACGATGAGCTCATGGAGGACCTTGAGGAGGATCCAGGCACAGACCCGAAGTTGGGGGAGCATCAGGTTTATCATGAAGTTGAGCATACAGAGTCGGACGCATCAAACAGTAGTTTTGATTCAGCCAAGGAGCCTGGGGACGTGTCTGACCTAGACTACAATTCATCTAGTGATATTTAGGTTGATTTAGGTGCTGACTTCTTAGTTAGGTTACATTTTGAACCTCACATGTATATAGTACGGTTGCTTGGGTTGACGAATTTTGTGTAGGTTATGACATTGTATATAGTTAGAGAGATCCTTTCGACTGTGTTGACCACTCCCTCCTTCTTTTTGGGTATGTAGTGGACTTAGTGTAGTGGGGATAGGTAGTGATTTAGTTAGGATGTATGAGTAATGGCCAACCTTGGTTAAGCAGTTAGATGTGATATTCTTTTGTTGAACCATGTGTATGCGTGTAAACAAGTAGTTATGGCAATGATATAATTAAGCTTTGTTTTTTGTTTTAATAATATTTGAACTATGTAAGTTTGTATTTGTTGCGTATACTTATCTTATGTATTTGATGTAGTTAAGTGATTGAATTACTCTGTTCAATGTATAATCAAAATGTCTGAATTTGTGCAAAACAATACGAAAACCCACATTGGAGATAATTCAGATCATGGTCAAGGGTCATGTGATCAAGCTTCATGTAATATGCCATCAAACCTTAGTGGAATGCCCTCAATTCCCCTTGAGTGGGTTAATAATACTAGAACCCTAACTATTGGAAGACTTTAGTCTCTGAATTGATGAAGGTAATTTTCCGATCACCTTCTAAAATCCCTTCTAAGGACGCTAAACTAGCAGATAGGGTAGCACGACATAACCCTAAAGTCTATGATGAAAAATACGACCCAATGGAGTTAGAGGAATGGTTTAAAGGAATGGTGAAAATGTTCACATTAGTAGAGCTCCCAGATTAGAAAAAGGTAAACATTGGGACGTTTTACCTAATTGGGGAGGCAGACATTTGGTGGAGCATTATGAAGGATGGGCTGTTAGGGTCTGAATTCACTTGGAATAAATTCCTGGAAGAACTGAAAGCTAAATTTTACCCATTTGTGGTTCAACGACAGAAGGTAAAAGAATTTATGGAATTGACGATGAGTGGTAGTATGCTAGTAAGTTCACGGGACTGTCCAAGTTTGTCCTAGAGTTTGTGTCATCTAAAAGTGCAGAGCTCGTTGTAGAGCTGCAATTAAACCACTATTTTGATTTATAAATAATATTTATAGCATAGGAAAGTAGGGATCGATCCCACAAGGAAAAATTATGATAATAAGCTAGTTTAATTCTAAATGATTTTACTACTCTGATTTATTATAACTTCTCTTTATATTACTAAAATAAATCAAATTTAATAAGCAAAAATCTGGAAAAATACTTAATATTGCTCCTAAATATTCTAAATTTAATTCTGGAAATAAAACATTAAATAGCAATCCTAAATAATCTAAAAAATAAAAACAGAAATAATAACACAATATTAGATTGAAAATTAAAATAGAAAATAACAAGTAGAAAATTAATATTAAAAATTACAAAAAGTAATCCAAATTAATATTCTATAAGTTTATAACTTGATAAATCCAAAATTATATGCAATTAAATTCAAAAAAATTAGAACGGAAAATTAACTACAGAAAATTTAAAATAGAAAATAAAATTTGAAATTAGAGAAAGAATAAACTGCACTAATATAAGTATGAAAATAAATAAATAAATGCCCAGATCTTAGGATATAATTTTTTGGACTTAATAAAACCCTAAAAACATTAAATAAAAATTAAAAACGGCATTTTTGGATTTATTAAAATAAAAACCTGCACATATCCAATTTACGAAATGATTCTGAAAAACTATCAAATAACTTCCAACAATTCCGAAATTAAATAGAGACAGAATAGGATACTATATAAACGCTAATATGGACTAAATTGTGAAAAAGCACAAAAGAAACTATTTTTAACCTAATTTCTAACAAACCGGTAAATAAATGGCAAAATAGAATAGAAATTAAATATAAAAATTATATCACACTAATAATCAAAATGTAACTAACCTAATATTACCAAGACACTCCTAAAAGGCTACTCTTTTAGGGGGGTAAATAAAATTTATATTAAAGCTTGTAAATTGAAGGATTAAAATTGATAAATTAGAGAAATTAACTAAAAAGCAACTAATGATTATCCAAGATACCAAATTTATGAAAAATACTCGTCATAATCTATATCCACCATGCAAATTAATATTTTTCATCAACACAAAAATGGATTTGTCCATGAGTTAGATGGTTGAAGACACCTACCAGCAGATCTTTCCCCTTTTTTCTTATATTATAGTTTATTTAGGTCCAGCCCTACTATAAACCTACTAGTTTTGAAAACCTTAACAGCAGCGCAAGAATTTAACCAAAATAGAGTAGTAAGTATTAGAAAAACATTATCTAATGTCTTGTAATCAATTTGCCAGCAAATTGATTTAACAAAAATCTATAACGATTATCTAATTAAAAGAGATGGGTTTGAGCCATCCATGATCAATTAGGGTGATGCTAATGCCCAAAAGACTATAACTTTAACACAACTTTTATGTATTAAACCCTTTTAAACTATCATATGAATTCGTATTGAACTAATTAGCATGCATGCTAATTAATCTAACGCAAATATCATAAACGATAAATACTAATCGTTATAGAATTATGAATGAAAATCAACTAGACAATAAAGTATAAAACTTGTTTCAAAATAATTAATTTAGCATGGTTTCAAATAGATTATATTAAGTGCAAGGAAATTACTCACTCATATTAAAAATAAAATCACAATAATTAACCAAAGCTTTCATGTTTAATAATAAACTAAATACAAATAAAATATAAATAAAAATAAATAATAGAAAACTACTTTGGCTTCTGATGGTGACGATGAATAATGATTTTGATTTTGATGGTGATGATGATCAATGATGAGGTTGAAGAAGGGGTTTGATGATGAGGTGAGCTATTGGTTGAGGATGATGGGGGTGAGGAGATGAGAAAGATGAATAAATATGATGGTGAGAAGATGGGATATGATGGAGATAGGCGTGAGATAATTTTGAGAGGGTTAGGCGTCATGTTGCTAGGGTTTTTGTGTGTGCGTTTTAGAGGAGGAGAGGTAAGTTTTTATAGTATCATTCTACTAGGGTTTTCTTCTTGGTTTCCTTTTTTTCCAAATCTTCTAGTTTCTCTTCAACTAAGAGTTATAATTTTGTAATCCTAGCCCAAATAAATCATTATGGAAATAATATTTTTTTCATAAATCATTATTTTTGGACCGACTTGATAACTTAACGTGTAAAATTGAAACTTTGACATCTCCTCTTCTTCTCTTTATTTTATTAACGTTTAACATGAAAAATATATAAAACAAAGCCAATTAGACGAAATAATATATAATGTAATCAAAATAATTATTAAAACAATGCATGATTTATGACTTAACAAATTTCCCCACACTTAGAATTTGGACGTCCTCGTGCAAAGAAATCTTAGATTCGACCTAAAAACTAACCCTCTTCCTTTCTTATAAAGTCATGCATAAATATGAAATTTTACACTAGGCATCGGCTCGCTTTAAAAATAGGTTTATTCAAAATTAATCAGTTTTCCTTCCAACAAGTTAATAACTACTAAACATCTAACGACCATCAAAGAGTTTCTTCATCAATCGCACAATATCTATTTAATGAACTCACAAGAATAATAACTATCCATCTTTTTTAAGCATGCATACACGGATCAAGAGGTCTAAAAAGTTTATATAGAAAAGTTGAAGTACGGTATGGCTGTAGAGATAATTGAACTAGAAAGAATAACTCATTGAAATTGATTCCAAACTTGCCTTATACTTTTCTTCTTCTTCTTTTTCTTCTTTTTATTTTTTTTAATTTTGTTTTTTTATCTTTCAAACTCTACTTGTGCATATATTCGAGGCTCACATAGGGTCTTAGAAATTAAACACTCCCTGTCTCACGCTCACCTGAATAGAGGTGCTGGAGCAAATAATTTATCCTCATAATTTTTTTTTTTGACGGTTAGTTTCGTACGAGTCATTGATCGGCCCAAAAAAGGGCATGACTCTCCCAATCATGGATTACTCCATACATAAGGTCAAGTTGAGACCTAAACTTAAGGGGAAAAGTGTCAAGCCACCTATTCCTACCTATGTTGGTGATCTAACCTTTTTTTTTCACTCTTTTTTTTAATAATACAAGAAAAGTCACAATTTTAATGAGTCATTCTACTAATTCAATAGCCTAGGAAATAGGTTAGGTCATTTTATTGCATCTGAAGCAGCTATATAGCATAACCAAATAAGATGGATAATTATGACAGTTACTCATTAAAGATATATATGACGATCAACTCAAACTTCTCTGAATGATAGCTAGCATGCTCAGAACTCTTCACTCATAGAAGAATAAACTACCAATAGCTAAGAAAATAAAAATTTTTAAGCAAACAAGCCTAGCATAAACTTATATCATGCATGATTTATAATCAAAATAAATTTTTTTATTTTTTTCAAGAATAAATACCGCAGGAATTAAATGCAGGATGCACCCCCCCACACTTAATTCATGCATTGTCCCTAATGCATGCTAATTAATAAAAGAAAAGGAGATGCTGAAAGAGAATTAGAAACTTTCCTGAAAAATGTTGTGTTACCTCCCAACCAGCGCCTTTATTTACAGTCGTTGGCTCGATATCATGAAACTCATGGATCCTCTAGTTGGATCTCCTCCACTAAGCATACAAGATCTCTTTAGTTTCAAATACCTCAAACGTATGCTCCTTTTTGTTTTTGATCATGCGATCACTCCTTAATATCATAAACTAAAACAAACTATAAAAATAAAATACTAGAGCTAAAATAAAACAATAAAAGTAGTAAAATTAAATAGAAATAAACTAACGATCTTATTTTCTTTCCCCGGCAACGGCGCCAAAATTTGTAGAGCTTGTCATAGAGCTACAAATTATACCACTACTTTGATTTATAAATAATATTTATAGCATAGGAAAGTAGGGATCGATCCCACGAGGAAAGATTATGGTAATAAGCTAGTTTAATTCTAAATGATTTTGCTACTCTAATTTATTATAACTTCTCTTTATATTACTAAAATAAATCAAATTTAATAAGCAAAAATCTGAAAAATACTTAATATTGCTCCTAAATATTCTAAATTTAATTCTGAAAATAAAACAATAAATAGCTATCCTAAATGAGCTGAAAAATAAAAACAGAAATAATAACACAATATTAGACTGAAAATTAAAATAGAAAATAACAAGCAAAAAATTAATATTAAAAATTACAGAAAGTAATCCAAATTAATATTCTGCAAATTTATAACTTGATAACTCCAAAATTATATGTAATTCAATTCAGAAAAATTAAAACAGAAAATTAACTATAGAAAATTTAAAACAGAAAATAAAATCTGAAATCAGAGAAAGAATAAACTGCACTAATATAAATATGAAAATAAATAAAAAAAAGCCCAGATTTTAGGATATAATTTTTTGGACTTAATAAAACCCTAAAAACATTAAATAAAAATTGAAAACATAATTTTTAGATTTATTAAAATAAAAAACCTGCACATATCCAATTCATGAAATAATTCTGGAAAACTATCAAATAATTTTCAAAAATTCCAAAATCAAATAGAGGCAGAATAGGATACTATATAAACCCTCAAATAGACTAAAATATGAAAAAGCACAAAACAAACTATTTTAAACCTAATTTCTAACAAGTAGGTAAATAAATAGCAAAACAGAATAGAAATTAAATCTAAACATTATAATCACACTAAAAATCAAAATGCAACTGATCTAATATTGCCAAGACACTCGTAAAAGGCTACTATTTTGGGGGGATAAACGAAATTTATATTAAAGCTTATAAATTGAAGGATTAAAATTGATAAACTAGAGAAATTAGCTAAAAAGTAACAAATAATTATTAAAGATACCAAATTTATGAAAAATACTCAGCATAATCTATATCCACCATGCAAATTAATATTTATCATCAACACACAAATGGATTTATACATGTGTTAGACTGTAGAAGATACTCACCAGCGGATCTTCCTCATTTTTCCTTATATTATAGTTTATTTAGGTCTAACCATACTATAAACCTTACTAGTTTTGATAACCCTAACATCAGCGCAAGAATTTAATAAAACTAGAGCAGTAAGTATTAGAAAAATATTATCTAATGCCTTGTAATCAATTTACCAGCAAATTGATTTAATAAAGATCTATAACGATTATCTAATTAAAAGAGATGGGTTTAAGCCATCCATGATCAATTAGGGTGATACTAATGCCTAAAAGACTATAACTTTTACGTATTAAAGCCTTTTAAACTATCATATGAATTCGTATTAAACTAATTAGTATGCATTCTAATTAATCTAACGCTAATATCATAAACGATAAATACTAATCATTATAGAATCATGAATGAAAATCAACTAGATAATAAAGCATAAAACTTGTTTCAAAATAATTAATTTAGCATGTTTTTAAATAGATTATACTAAGTACAAGGGAATTAATCACTCATATTAAAAATAAAATCACAATAATTAACCAAAGCTTTCATGTTTAATAATAAACTAAACACAAATAAAATAAAAACCAAAATAAATAATAGAAAACTACTTTGGCTTCTGATGGTGACGATGAATGATGATTTTGATCTTGATGGTGACGGTGAACGGTGATGAGGTTGAAGAAGGGGTTTGATGATGAGGTGAGGCGTTGATTGAGGATGATGGAGGTGAGGAGATGAGAAAGAGGAATAAATTTGATGGTGAGAAGATGGGATATGATGGGGATAGGCGTGAGTTAATTTTGAGAGGGTTAGGCGTCAGGTTATTAGGATTTTTGGTGTGTGCGTTTTAGAGGAGAAGAGGTAAGTTTTTATAGTATCATTCTACTAGGGTTTTCTTCTTAAACTCCTCCTCTTCCAAGTCTTCTAGTTTTTCTTCTACTAGGAGTAATAATTTTATAACCCTAGTCCAAATAAATCATTATGGAAATAATATTTTTCCATAAATCATTATTTTTGGACTGATTTGATAACTTAATGTGTAAAATCAAAACTTCGACATCTTCTCTTATTCTCTTTATTTTATTAACGTTTAACCTGAAAAAATGTATAAAATAAAATAAATTAGATGAAATAATATCTAATATAATCAAAACAATTATTAAAACAATGCATGATTTATGACTTAA
>NCQT01066327.1:0-12138 GCA_002740465.1 Stenocereus thurberi
TGTTTGGATTAACAGCAAGCTTAGTAGAAAGGAAATTCAATTAAATCTATCCACGTCTGCTGATAGTAGAATCACGAGCATTTACCAAGGCATATGCTACTTCAACGAGGAAGATTACCTAAACAAAATGTAGCAATCTACTCGATAAGAAACATGAGTTAAACACACCTATCTCACACAAACTTATGGAACAGTTAATTTATGAGCTAAACATAGTTGAAACGAAATGAAAAGAAAAGAAATGGGCAAGTTCAATTTCTGCTAAACTCAAAGAAAGGTAGTAGCTTTAAGCCTTTAATGGTTTACCTTGATCCTCTTAGCCTTAGCAACAAAACCCAGAACACATGTCAAAATAGAATTCTAGGCTCCTCGATCTCCCCCCCCCTTGTTTGTTCCCTTTTATAAATTTTGCATCAATTTGTCATTTGAATAGTTCAACTTATGTGCCACAAAAATAATTAACACCCCTGCTACTCTCAAGTTAAATCCTTTGACTATTACATCACCCAAAGCACAGTAATTCAACAAAGTTCATGAATTAAGGAGAAGATTAATTCCTTTATGCTGGAAATGAGGTACTTACCCATATGACCTTAGCTCGATCATCTGAGAAACTCTTATCCTTAGCCCTCACATGTGCCTTAGCAAATAGCTTTGCAGCTGTAGATGTTTCTCCAGCTTTCCGCTTTATAAATACAACACAAAATTAAGAAAATAGTTAAGTGTCACTAATCCACAACAAATTACAACTTAGTCATCGTTACTATGTATCACTAATTCAATTAAAACTTGATTGGAGATCTTGAGCACAGGCATCATTATTACTCCTCTCCAGTCATCTGATCTGCTAGCAGTCACCACATATATGAAAATCGGGCTACACCCACCAACTATAGACAAACTAGTGAATCATGCAGCCTACTACACTTTTAAGAGTTTACAAGATTTTGGCTTCGAGGTGACTAGTTTATTCAAAGTAGAAATTTGTTTGTCTTTCATTGATGATCCAAACTCAGAATTATGGTGACCCCACAACATAAAATAAGTCATTTTAGCAAAGGGCCCCTATGTGTTTGAATCAAATTCAAAAACAGATGCATATACTTGTTTGTAAGTCAACGCTCTACCTCAATACTCTCTTTAGCATAACTTTGAGTCCAATTTGATCACAATTCTAACTTAGTATCCTCAGGATATGATCATATTACCTATCTATCAATTATCTTTTATCTTCTTACTACAAGCCAATTGTGTTTCTAATGTAAAAACATTCAATTGTTTACAAAATACAAATCCATCTCAATTTTGGCACTACATGAGTTAAAAGCAAACATAATATTGTGCTGTGCAAATAAATGAATACCAAAATTTTCACATGGCGTCAAGTTTTTCCAGGTGAATGTCTTCTTTCAACACAATTGCTATTGTGTAGTAGGAGAATCCAACATTACATCATCAGCTTCACTATGCCTTACAACTCAAATTAGGTGACTGGAGAGGAGTAGTAATGCAAATAAAAGCCTTGCAACTCATATCAGATGACTGGAGAGGAGTGGTAATGCCTTACAACTTCACTATGCAAATAAATGCCTGACAGCTTCACTATGCCTCACAACTATGCCCCGCAACATAAAATAAGACATTTTAGTAAAGGGCTCCTACGTGTCACTAATCCACAACAAATTACAACTCAGATCAGATGACTGGAGAGGATTAGTACTGAATTAGGGCATTTGAGACAAACACAATAGAATCAAGTCCAAATAAAGTCATCACTGTGTAGTGAGTTGTAATTTGATGCGGATTACTGCTACTATGGAGCCCAAATCGAAAATCGAAAACCTGAGCTAGAAGTAAGCCCTTCACAGCCTAAAAAAAAAAAAGCAGATACATCAAAGCTGACCACTGAAGTAGTGACGTATTAGATCCCCACTCCCTCCCAAAAAAAACAGAAAGCACAAACACACACCAAACACCAACATTTAAAAAATAACTAAAAAATGCATCAGAAACTCATATATTTTAGGCCTTTTTAGTAGCAGACAGTGAACCCATTTTATATTTTATCATAAATTGACTAGGGATCCTTATATACCAAACGCTTTGCTATTTCAGCGGTAGATATTGATCCCAAAGTATGACGGCTCCTAGCTTCTGGCCTAATAATTTTATTCAGCGTTGCTTGCCTTGATCTCTTAATAAAACCTCTAGAAGTCCTCTTATGTTGAATCAATTGCTCCCAAACGTCAGGGGACAACCAAGGTATGGGGTCGTCTGGTTTCTTCTTGCTCACCTTGCAAACCAAGTCTTTAAGGCAATTCTGACCTTTTCGATAAAATTCTTCTTTGACAAGGGATGCTTGCTCAGGAGCCCATTGGTATTGATCCTGTCAACAAAATGAAATAAGTATTCTAAATGTGGTGAACTAACATAAATACCTAATAAATGTACAAAATTATGCACCCTAAATATATTCCACTAGAAGCTTTTGATATGGTATGGTGTTTCCCTCCAACAAGTATAAGGAGCTCTATAGTAGCTTTTGATACTTCTAGTGACTTGACGGGATACCTTTTGGTTATCAAACCTATTCAAATAACGCAAACTTCAATAATTGAGACTACTTGTTATTCATGAATGCAACAGATGCCAAAAAAGAAAAGAAATGAAAGGAACAGATATGCAGATATTCTCTGTTTCTGTTTCTGCTAGAAAAGATATGCACACGTAGTCATACAATATATTATTTGCAAGACTGCACTGCAAATACAACACCTGCTTCCAGTGCACGACACCAGAATAGCCACACCCCCTAGTCAAGGAAATAAAAAGAAAAGAAAACAAGTCCCCTTGCCCTCATCTAAATGCAGTAACTTAAACTACAAATCCAACAGCTGATGTAAATGTAGAAAATTAAAATTGCAGTAACAAGCACAACAAATGCAAATTCACAGGAGAATCACTCAAATGAACCACTTAGAATTTATGGGTTATACTAACCAAAGACCCTCAGGGTATAGAATTTGTAGAGCACTTAAGTTCCCCATTTTATCAGAAGGGCTATGGGATACGATAGCATTTTCTGTTGGGGATTGGTTCTCATCTGAATTCAACAATGCATTATCGTTGCCACCACCCTTAACATGTGTAGCACTTTTACCTCTTGGTCTATCTCGACCAAATATTGAACTAGATTCCAATTGTAAAGTAGATGCCATCTGAAAAACTATTAGCGCACAAGAAGTTGTATCACAAAAAAAAAACATAATAATAAATACTAGTGAACCAGTCATCGAAATTATCATAGTTTGATTTGATAAATATCCAAACTTACATATAATACAATAAAGGCAAACATATGCGCAACAAAACTAATTAAATTATCAGTTAGCGATAATCCTTCTACAAAATAAGCACCATCATCAAAAGCTAGTTTGTTTTTTCATTCATCTAACTCATCGTCCACATTGTCATCTTCATCTTCATCATCGTATTGATCTTAATCCTCATATTCCTCTACTTCACCTTCCATTTCATCTTCGTCTTGATCAAAATCACCTTCTTCTACATCAACCTCAAGTCTATCACCATCTACCTCATTAATAATTCCTTCATACCCCCCTCTTCTTCCAAGTCTACTTTAGATAGAGTTGGGGGGTTATCAATCACATCCTCTTGGAAAGCAATGTCTTCTATGGAGGCATCAATGATTGATCTTGGCTTAACTTTAAACATTGTCATTTTTTGTGCTTGGATAAGGTGTGAAGTATACTTGCTGAACTTGACCAGCCAACACAAATGGATCATACTTAGGATATTTTTTCATATGATTGACCTCAACAAGCTTGTACTGTTCATGGATGTTCACACCTTTACTTGAGTCAAACCAATCACATTTAAACAATATAATTTTATAACATCCCTTTGTCCCAACATAAGTGACCTCAATGGCTTCTTATAGGATGCCACAGTATTCCACTCCATTGACACTTCTGACACATACTCCATAATTCATAGTAGACTTGTCCTTTCCATACATATAAGTATGAAAATTGAAGTTATTAATGTAATAGTTCTTCAAGGTGCACACTTCTTTCTTAGGACCCATTGCAAGAGCCCTAATTATATCATCTGTGACGTTGGAGTTCAATACCTATGAATATGAATCATTTGTTGCATAAATTTTCAAATATTATATTTAATGTGAATTATGTCATATAATTAAACAAATGACTTACATAGTGTTTTAACCAATCAGGAAATTGAGCCCCAAACTTATTCCAAACATCTTGAAGGCAAATATTTGGATGCGATCTCAACATGTCATGTTTAAAAATCCTATTAAATTAAACAAAACTTGATGTGACTCTAGAACATTATCTACTAATTAATGATAACTCATGTAACGCACATAAAAAATTAAGAATAGAAATCGTACCATTCATATTCTCTTAACAACTCACAGTTGGATAAGACATATTGATGGACAACATCATAATCCCGATCGTCCAAATACTTAGATGCTCCCTTGGATGTTGCATATCCAACATTTTCAAAGAATACAAAAGGAAAATCAGGATTAACCTCTTCATACACACCAATCCTAACATTTCGACCCAAATCTCTAGCCTTCGTGTCAACATTGTTTCCAAAGTAATGAGTGAGGAAGTTTGATATCTCCTCTGTGAGATACGCATTGCAAACAGAGGATTCCACTCGAGCCTTATTACCCACTTTTTTTTTCAGGTAATGAAAGAACCTAGATTATCATTAGCATAATTAAAAATTAACATACAAATAATGTCATAAGCAATGACGTCGTTGCATTTGACTTGCCTTTCAGATGAGTACATCCATGTATACTGAACTAGTCCACCGACTCTAACTTGGTAAGACAAGTGGATTGGAAGGTGCTCCATAACGTTGAAGAATGAAGGAGGGAAAAACTTCTCTAATTTGCGAAGAATTTCAGGAATATTTTTCTCCAAATGAACCATATCAGCAATGTGAGTTTGCGCAGAGTTTAGATCCCTAAAAAATTGGCTAAGCTCTGTAAGTGCCTTCCATATATTGGTTGGAAGCAACTCTCTCAATGCAATTGGCAACAATCTCCCCATAAAAATGTGATAATCATGACTTTTCATCCTATACAGTTTATTACCCTGTAAATCTACGCACCTATTCAGATTAGATGCATAACCATCAGGAAACTTCAAGTTTTGTGTCCATTCACACAAGGCTTTCTTTTGTTCCTTGTTAAGGACAAATGGGGCCATTGGCATTGTCACTCTTTCCCCTCCAACCACCTCAGTTGTTTGCATGTGTAACTTTCTATGCTTACAATGCTCAACTAAATCTCTCCTTGCGTTGATATCATCATTTGTTTTACCCTTGACATCCATGATTGAGTATTTGTTCATACACATTCTTTTCTATATGCATGACATCTAAATTGTGTCGAATCAATAACTGTCTCCAGTAAGGTAGTTCCCAAAATATGCTCTGTTTTGTCCAATTGTGAGAAATTCCATACATGCTGTTTTTTCCAGAATGATCAGTAGTTTTAGGTATTTTTGAGACACGATCCCACACTTGATGTCTATTCAGTCTTGGTGGAGGTTCTGAATGTTCAGCCCTATTCTTATAAAAGACACTTTCATGCTTTCTCAACACATGCGTACGTGGCAAAAATTGGTGATGACAATCAAACCACGAGTGTTTTATGCCATGCTTTAACCGAAATGACTTCGTTTGCTCCATACAGTAATGACATGACAATCTATCGGCAGTCATCTATCCAGATAACATGCCATAAGTGGGAAAGTCGCTTATAGTCCAAATGATAGCTGTCTTCATTACAAAGTTTTGTTTCCTAGACATATCATATGTTTGTACTCCAATGAATCACAACTGCTTTAACTCCTCAATAAGAGGTTGCAGGTAGATGTCAAAGTTCCCTTTAGGTGCTTTGGGTCCAGGAATAAGTACATTCAAGAACATCTATTGCCACTTCATATACAACCAATGTGGCAAATTGTATGGTATAAGAATGATTGGCCAACAAGAGTAGGTTTGCCTAAATGAACCAAATAGAGAGAAACCATCTGTACATAATCCAAGGTGAACATTACGAGGCTCATAAGCAAACTCTGAAAAGGTAGCATCAAAATGTTTCTATGCCTCTTCGTCACACAGATGTAGTGTGCCATTAACATGCTGGTTTTCTGAATGCCACCTCATTTCCCTAGCTACATTCTTGGTAGCATAAAGTCTTTGTAATCTTGGAGTGAGAGGGAAATATATCATCTGCTTCTTCGCAATATGCTTACCTTTCAATGTCTTGCTACAATACCGTTGTGCATCACATACTTCGCATTTGTCCAAATGTGCAGCATCCTTCCAGAGCAACATACACCCTTTAGGACACACATCCATTCTTTGATGTGGCATTTCCAAACCAGCAAGTACCTTTTTGGTAGCATAAAATGTCTCAGTCATCTTGTTATTATCAGGACAAATATCCTTAAGCAACGAGGCAAAGCTATCAATTGCTCGATGCGGGATGTTATACTCACATTTAAGATTTATTAGTCTTGTAGCCATCGATAACACGGATGATTGACACCCATCATACAATGGCTTCTCGGTCACTTTTATCGTCTCAAAGAGGGCCCTCATGTCGGGATTTGGATCTTCTTCTACATTACTCGACCCCTCTTCAACCCAATTTGAAGACATAGTACCAAATGCATCCATAACCATATCCCTCATGGAGTTATCTTCAATGATATTTGAAGTAAACATCCCACTTTCAGCTTCTAATTCCATGTTCAGTTCACTATGATAAGTCCGTTTGTAATAATTAGGACAAAACCCATTCTTATAAATGTGCAATTAGACGGTATCCTCATCTAAATATGGCATTGCAACACTTATCACAAGGACATTTTAGCTTCCCATATTTCTTAAAATGCTCTTCTTCACTTGCAACCTTAATAAATTCATCTACTTTTTTCCCAAACTCCTCACTGAGATAATTATCATCCAGTCTTTTATACATCCAATCACGATTAGTCCCCGTTACTGCATACGAAAAGCAACAATGGTTTTTCTAAGACAAATCACAAGAGAGATGAATATAATTTAGAAATTAAATACTAATCAAATTTGGAAAACATATTACATGCACATATGCCATAACATGGTATCACCTAATCCCCTTCTACAAAGGTTGGTGGTCCTAAAGCCATTTAGGATTCCTATGATATTCAATTGTTTAAGCTAAATCATTGCATATTTTGGACAAAATTTCGACTGCATTTCCTCTTAGTTCTCCAAGCATGAATTTTGAAGATGAGCCATAGGAATTGCTATAATCTTCAAAACCACACCCAGAGAACATTAAGGAAATATTGACTGAAATTTACTCTAAACATCCAATGATTTTGTAGCCAAACAATCAAATATCATAGGTTCACAAACTGTCCAACTTGGACAATTCAAGAATTACACTTATCATACTTTCTTGTCAACAATCTAAGTATAGATATCATTTGCAGCATCTTCTAATCAACTTAGTGATATGAAGATGCTACGTGCAATATCATAAACTAAATTGTTAAGGTGGCTCTTTACGTGTAAATTCTTGAACGGATATTCTAAGTTTTATGAAAGAATTATTTGCATAGGGATATCCTATACACTTAATTCATGCATACGATTCGCACAACTGTAAATAAAAGAAAAAAAACATAATCACTACATCAAAATAACATTACGAAGACAACATTATGAGGATAACATCATCAGATACTAAATGGTTAATCCTACTCTTGCCAATCTACAACATTAGAATTAGAATCAAACATGCAAAGCTACTCTCACTCTTCATATAATGCAAGACATTTAAAGCTTCGATTCTAATACTTAAATCAAACAGATTCCTCACCTACCTACCACTTGCCTTTCTCTACTCCCCTATTTGGCCTTATTTAAAATTACTACTTAAATTATCTTATTTTATATTTTTCCAAAAAGGGAGTATATTATTTGTTGTTATCATCGTTGGCATTCATAAAGCATAAGAAAACAATATGATTATAGTTATATATACATGGGTTCATGTCTGAAATTTTCCTTCGAATTTTTCCATTTTATAAAGCAAATTTGAAGTTTCATTTTATCTCCTCTATTCTCCTAGTAAGTTCCCTCATGCTTTTTTGTTATAGAACCATATCAGACAATACCTTAGTTCGGAAAGTCACGCGTGTTTTCCATTTACCATATTTACTATCATTAAAAATGGTAGCCATTGCTGCCTAATTCTTCTAACTCTAATGTTATGTTGAATAAAGTCCAAACACCAACTACGAAAAGAAGAAAATAAATCTCAGCATAGAAAGACATAGCTAAACCAAATTCAACTGAAAAAATATCTTCACAGTCATATACAAAAAAATTTGGCAGGATGAACATGATGTTTACAATGATTAAAAAATCCTGACAATTTGCTGGATGGTTGAGAAAGTGGGTAAGAAGGACCATATTCAACTCAGATTTCATACAAGCAACAGAGCAAGAGAGAAAGGGAGTAAGATACTTGCAGAACCTTTCAGATTTCTTCACCTACGAAATGTGAAGCAACTTCAACTCACCAAATCGCTGGACAGGTAAGAAAGACCTAACAACACACTGTCAGAATTGTAAAAGGAAACAAGATCTAAGGCAAAATAACACCAAACACTCTTTCCAAATAATCATATACTGCATTACCCACACAAATACCATCTAGTAATAACCAATGGATGAGAGGATAAAGGAGGCGGCAAGATAATTGAAGAATTCTGAATTCCATATACTACAAGCTAAAAGTTGACCAAAAAATAATTGAGTTCTATTATTATCAAGAGCAATACAGTCATGGACCAACGATTCAAGATTCATGAGTAAGTCAACAGCATATTTTATCTAATAACTCTTGATTCTAAATACATCCAAGTTCAATTAACTAATCATTCACTCATTTCTCTTCTAACTTGAAAAAACTAGAATAATGAAGCGAAAAATGACTAAGTTTATATGATGGTTGTTGGATCCTTGGACAAAGTTATGTAACTTACTTCAATGTGCAATTAAAATATACAAACCATGGATGCAAGAAAAGGAATAGAAGCAAAATATCATTACAAATTACTAAATCTAAATATCATTACAAATTACTAAATACAAACCATGAAAGACTAAGACAAAATGACATAACAAGTAAACAAATATCATTACAAATTACTAAACCTGAATATGACTTCTTTAACATGATAACGTAAACAGTCACTCATTAACGATCAAAACCAAAGAAACAGCAATAGTACTTTCCATCATTACATTAAACATCAGAAAGCATTTGGAAGCGTTTGATCAGGGCAAGGTAATTGTCATAGCTTGAGCAGTTTCTTAGGAATGTCCGTAATATCCATAGCGAGCTCAGTAATCGCAACTTATTTAATATTCTCAAAAGCTTTCCCTCTCATATGTGAAGCGAGCGCTCTACCATATGAGCTACACCCCCTCTGCATCAACTTTACTAAAAGATTCAACCACTTTTATTCAATTCTTTTCTAATTAATTTCATATGTCATCAGTGCAAATTCTTTAATTGAGTTTTTGGACGTCTCCTGTCTACAACTCAGACGGAGTTGTTCATCATTAGGTCTCTTCTTGATTTATCGTGTCTCATTTTATCAAATATATGAGCTATCAAAAGCCTCTTGTAAATCAAAACTGGTGATTAACATAAGCTATTAGCTAGTGCCTAATTATCATATAAGGTTGGTCCAAATGAAAACAGTGACAATGGTTTAAACAATAGAAGGTTAAGAGTTAGTTTGAATTGGTTTGAAATTGATGTTAGAAGAATCACATCGTCATTGATAAGGAACTTTGAATCCAAATTAAACATCAATTTCATGATGGTGAAATTTTGTGATATTAATCTTAGATGCTGCATTTGAAAAAACAAAATTCAAATAGTTACAAAGTCATTAAGCAAAAACTCCTTTGATCCTTTACTAGATGCTACTAATCATCTTGAAGAGGACATTGATTCACTACAGAGTACAAAATCTCATATAGGAGGTGTGATATTCACAATAAAGAGAAATGAAACCAAAAAGAAAATAAGTCGCTCCTCAAACATGAGACCATGAACACTCGATCACTACACAACAAAAGATGATGCCAATATTTAGGCTCATCTAAAATATAATCTTTCCTTGGTAGGCATGTTCTACTTAATTCTTGGTTTATTCTCTGTGCCTGGTAACTGTAGCTTGTCTCTAAATCAATTTTCCTAGTTCAATGTCTAAAATAGCATCTGTTCTGTTCTATGCATCGCTGTTATGACATCCTAATTCTGAATGTGTTACATTTAGGATCTAAAATAACATCAACCATTTAAACCCATGTGCATAGCTGCATAAAGTGAAATAAAGAACCTATCATATGATTATATGTATACATTTCTTTAATAGAGGTTGTATAATTCTACGGAGAAAATTTTAAAGCTGCAGGAGAACCAAAAATCTGTGTAAGGTCAACAACATTACAACAACAGCATGTGAAATACGAAAAATAAAAGTGGTTCCTAGAAAGACCCAGTTTCACATTCTTAAAAGAGGCTAATCAGAGACTTTATGCCTTATTGGCTCAACATAACTTCATGAGAATCGTGACTTACGTAGTTAAAGTAGGAGAGTATATAACACGATTGCTTAATATTTGATTGATTTTTTGACTGTTCATGAAAGGTTTGAACTGGATTGGATCCCTGTGGGATTAAAGTCCTCTTCTCTGTGTTAGAGGTGTATCCCATAAGCTTGTCAAGGAATGGCAAAATTAATAGTGCTCAAGGAATGGCAAAATTATAGTGTTCGGTAAATATATGAAGGTTGGGTGCAATTTGAGTCAAATAATCATTGAATTTTACTATAACCATTAGACATCACAAATCAAAGGGGGCAAGAATACACTTGCCATGAAACGTTTAGGGTGATCATCATCATCACATTACAAAGCTAACAACAAAATTGTTTATTTTGCATCTTATGCAAAACTGTCAACTGAGGCAAGGACAACTTTAGCTAAAAACTATGCTGTTTAATGCTAATGAAATTTGCCTTGAAGACTTGGTTAACTATAGGGTTTGTGTGACACTGAGCTTCAGGGCTATTTAGGGGTAAAAACTTAGACATCTGAAGACTGGAAAACTAAAAGACTACTAAGAGTGGGCCCCAAGCATGTGTAAGAGTGGGTCGCAAAACTCAAACAATCAAATATGTAATGTTGTAATGAACTTGCACGAGTGCAAGACCAGAAATCCTACCTTCCTCCATAGACCAAGAAACCCAATGCAGCGACAAATGAGATAACTGACAATGTTAGCAAGTTAATAAGTATAGCAATTTTGAACTTTAAAGAATACATGGTCACAAAACCAAGTAGTCCATTTTTCATGACTTAGAAAAACCAAACCTGCAATAAAAATCCTCCTGAGAAATTCAACTATGTCATTGTCATCCAGCCAGATGAAAATCCAGATGCAAACCTAAAGCATATATTTGTCAGTTATCATGTTCTAAGAATTTCATCCAAACCCCCTTGAAAAGAACCAATTTGTTTCGGGAAAAAATATAGCAAAGCGATGACCCTAAACTGATTTCCGTTAAACTGTTGACATGAGAATGGTAATGACTTTGGTACTAGCTATGACAGCTATGTTACTTGGACTAAGCCGCATGTATCCCAAAAGGGCAAAGTGTCTAAGTATCATATTCGCTCATTTTATGAGAAGTTTCTGCTTTTGATCTAAAGTGAAGGGCCGAGTCTCCATATCTTGAAACTGCAGAATCAAGTGTCTATCATAGGTAAGTGAGGCAAAATGAAGAGTTGAGAAAACATAATATGACAGTTTGAATAGGAGTAATCAAATGAACCCAAGAATAGGGAGGAAACGTATTATATGCATCAAATATTAGATGCAACAAACCAGTATGAAGTAAATTCCTACATTTATCAATGCATAAAAGAGCCTCAGCTTGTCAGCAAGTAGACACCTAGCAAACTAAGCTAGTTGTGCTGTTTCAA
>NCQT01066331.1:3096-15424 GCA_002740465.1 Stenocereus thurberi
TTCTGAGGCGGGTCTCTGTCAACACCCCTTTCTTGGAGGCTCTCAAAGCAGCACTAGCTCATCTGAAATTTTAAAGAGAACTTTTTTCCAAGAAAGGTGAGCCTGAAGGAGGATTAGTGATCCCTATTGGAGAGGTGTTCATGTAGTTTTACAGAGCCAGTCCCCACCTAAGCTGCAAGACTGAGGTAATTTTCCCATCCCCTATGCTATAGGGGATTTGTAGATTGAGGGATCTCTTTGTAACTTAGGAGCTAGCATGAGCCTGATGCCTCTCTCCCTTTATAGGAGGCTTCAATTGGAGGACCTGCAACNCACCAGTCTGACCATTCAACTTGTAGATCATTTCATTAAGCAACCTATGGGTATTCTGGAAGATATTCCTGTTCAGGTGGGCAGGTTCATCATCCCTTACGATTTTACTGTCATGGATACGGATGAGAACTCTCGAGTCCCTATCATTTTGGGGAGACTTTTTCTAGCTACTGCTGGGATGGTGATTGACATACAGGCTGGTACCATATCTTTTTTGGTGTGTGGGGAGAGGGTAGATTTCTGTTTTCCACCACCCATGCCACCTTTAGAGCCTGTCATCCCCTCACCTCCTGCGGCCCCTGTAAATATTAGCCTTTCTGAGGCTGTTTTTGGGATAGAGGTGTTCGATGGAGATGGGGACTCCATATGAGGTCTATACGCCCTTCTGACTTTTCCGCATCCGCCCCAGCTAGCTTTGGGGGCACTTCTGCTTGTACTAGGGAGGTAGTGGATTCTACTCTATATTTTCACACCTCCCCTAGTCTACCTCCCGTGTCGTTATTGTCCACCATTTGGAGGTAAGGGTCAAACTAAAAACCTTAAATAAGCACTTTTTAGGAGGCAACCTAAGTTTTTCCATGCTTTTTTTTTAAAAAAAAAAAAGTGTCATTCTTCGCCCGCCCTCCCCTCTGCCCTTGGGTGCCATTTGTTTTGCCTTCCGCTTGGTCTTTTTATTTGTCCTTTTCATTAAGGACAATGAAAATCTCAAGCATAGGGAGGGTGAGCTTGTAGATCTTTGGGTAAAATTGTGGATTTCGAGGCGTAGGTTAAATGACATCACTTGCATTTGCATTATATAGGTAGGACGTCATGTAGTTTTTCTAGGTTGTCTTTGCATTTTTCCTTTAATAGAGCATGTAGTTTAGAATATATAGGTTAGATTTCGCATCTGAAAAGGAGAAATGATTGAGTGGGGCATTCATAAGCTTTCCAAGTACTAGCTGTTACCCTTCTCTTCATTTTCCTTTATAAGTTTACTGCTTTCTTAGTTAAATTTATTTCCTTTTGAATAAAAGCGTTGAATGAAAGTTGTGAAAACCCCCTCTTATAAAGAGGACACCAGCGGTGATAATTGATAGATCCTGTTGATTTGTGTGTTGAAGCGTGGCTTGTTATAGTGCGAGTTTTATGAAAAATGTGTTTTGACATTGCCATCTACAGTTTCTTTTGCCCTATGTTGCATGTTAATTGCCCCTGAGATTCATGTGATTTGACTTGATTGACTTTGATAGATGGGGCACATCTTAGAGTAAGTTGTTTGATTGTGGTAGATTTACCTGTGAGATTTTAAGCTTAATGACTATTCATTGCATATAGTCTCATACTTCCTTTCATGTGTGACTCATCCACACTTGCATCTCTAAAAATTGGTCTTGTCCTCTTTGAAATCACATTTAGCATGTGCATATATTAATATGATTGAGTTAATTTTTATTTCATTTAGCCACATGAGCCAAAAAGCCACCCATTGATGTGTACTAACCTCTTGGCTAGCCCTTTGTGCCTTTCCTCTTGCCTTTGTTACTGTACCCTATGCACTACACACTTGACCTATCCATATTCTCCATATCCTTGTCAAGGTCTAGTGGAGCAACGCTTTTATTTGAGTTGGGTTTGCTTCGGAGGTTAGTTCACCTTAGGTACTTTATTGGTGGCTTGTTTAGGAGAATCCGCAATTTAAGTTTGTATTTTCCCAGGCCATTCACATGTCCTATTTCACTTCAAAGAAAAGAAATAGAAAAGAAAAAAAGGAAGCAAAGAAAAAGAAAAAAAAAAAAGAAGCAGAAAAGTTGTGAATAAAGTGATTGGCTTGAGGGTAAGGCAATAAGATTGTTTAATTCCTCCCCTGAGGTTTTTTGTGGGGGTTATTGCTCAATTTTCAATTGTGGTGTGAAGTTATTATTCTGGCATTAGTTGTGGAAGTGTTTTTTGCTCCCTAGTCCTTTGACTATTAGCTCAACTCTTTCTAAATTTACTCCACTTCTCATCCTTTACCCTTGGCCCCATTATATCCTTTTTACAAGTCCTATGATTGGTATATTGTATTTTGCATCAAGTGGTGGAGAATCGAGAACTCTACCAAGCTTATGGTAGTTTGCTTGATTGAATAGAGTATTAAGTGCACCCAATGTGTTTTATTGAGAATGTCCCACACCTCAACTTGGCCGTCTTTAATGCATAATCTAACTTGGTTTGTTGTTTATTCATCTCTTACCTGAGGAGGGTGAGTCTAGAGGTTCATCTCCCTTTTATGATCACTCATGAGTTAGTCTTGCTTGTGGACAAGCAAGATATAAGCATGGGGGAGTTGATAAACTTCTATTTCGATCTTATGTTAGCCCCTACTTGACTCCTTTTTCCATTGTTTTCATGTTTGATCTTGAGAAAAAAGGGTCAAATTAGCCTCCTTTGGTCTAAACTTTACTCACATAGCAGTGTTTCGTATTTTTAGGAGTTCCTGTCAGGAGATCAAGAAAATCCGTTAACATTGTTAGAAAGGAGGGCTAAGATGATACGCTGCAAGTCAAGAGAAGGATCGGCTAGACCCAGAGATTTGGTATGAGGACCCCACGCCAACTGGCACAGTTGTGCCGTGCCGAAAAATCACAAACCGCCGGGTAGTTGTGCCACCCCAGCTAGGGCGGCACTGTTACTCCATGCCCAAGGGCACGACTGTGCCGCCGCCCTGGGACCACCGTGACTTAAACGTATTTCGATGCAGTTTTCGGGGGCTACCTCTTATTCATTGTTTTCACTTTCTAGAGAGCAATTTTAAAGGAGATTTTGAGGGTTTCATTTGGAGAGTTTTATTTTCATGCTTTTAGATTGGATCTACCAACATTGAAGATTGTTCCACATTCATTCAACAATTAATTCAAGTTCGTTTCTGCCTCCTTTCTCTTCTGATATTACTTTTTAGGGTTTTGGTTGTTCCTCCATGTTTGTTGAATTGGGTTTAGTGATTTGTGCTTTCAATATGATTGCAGGCTAAATCCCCTATCTCAGGTTGGGATTAGCCCCTATTATGCGATTTGGAATTATGTTCTAGGCTTTGTGAATGAATGCCCATGTTTATGATTAAAATCTCACTTTGCACGTCATGTCTTTGATGAACTGCCTGAGAGGGATGTATTCATGTTCTTAATTAGGTTTTGGGACTTCAACGAAAGTTGAATCCTTTATTTAGAGCAACTTTATGAGCGATTGATTTTCTTAATGTGAAAACAGTTAGGGTTTCGATTGGGAATTGAAGGTTATTTAATCATGTGGCTTGTCGATCATAGTTTCATAAAAATAGATAACGAAGATTAGTTAGTCAGTCTAATGACCTGCGAAAGTAGGCATAGATGCATTTAGATCTGTAACCATTGCATCTCAGTTATTTGCATGGGCAACTTTGCATGATCTAGTTCAAATTCCAAAGAGCATAATAGTGTGATGAATCCCAATTTAGGATTTTTGTTATTTATTGATTTCATTTAATCAAATAGCTTGCAGCAGATTGAAATTGCTGCCTTTCTGCTTTCTTCAACCTGAGTTGTTTTGCCTAGATTGAGTGGTTGAATTAGTCCTGGTAGTTGAAAGCAGGCTCCCCATGGATACGACCCATACTCGTCGGTTGCTAGCTACAGCTACGCCGCACGCTTGCAGTATAAATTTAAGACATCAAACATTGTAGGTTAAAGTAATGAATCGGATTCACCTGAAGTACGACACAGTTCATAAAGACTATGTAGGATTCGAACCCACATCTTTTGCGAAATTGCACAAATGCTCTCCCATTGAGCTAATAGGGTTTATTAGATTGAGCTCATTTCCCTCAATGAATAAGGCAAATCTCCACATGCCTCTACATGCGTACATCAATTTTTAAATAACCCAAAACCCAAGTAACTGATCCAAGACAAACAAGTGTTGTAATTAAAAATTTAATTCAAGATGAATAAATGCTTTCATATTTGAAACCCAAATTGCACAAACATTAGCTTGGAAGCCACGACTATATACACAAATTGCATCCCACTGGAGGGTTCAACCAAACTAGAAACCATATTTTGCAGTGGAGGTGGAGGCCAAGCTGAATTGGAGACTGAGCATGGAGTTGTTTTCGGCCCATATTCTAAAAATCACCAAATTTAATCAAATTCATCATCAATTAGTTAATTTCACTCAGAAAGGAAACAATCTACAATAATTTCATACTTAATTTTACCCAAAAAATTCAAACAAATTGTAAACGGGTAGTCATGGTGATTTGAATTAGGCTCAAAAATTGCAAAGATTTCAATACACTCCTTGGCTTACAAATGTAAAGAAAAACAACAATATCAAAGCCAGACTCATATACGACTAGTGAAATGCATTTTCATATTCAATTAGCCTATCTGGAATTTGAACTCACATATTTGTACAATTGCACCTTGCTCTACCATTGAGCTAATAGGCTTTAAAAAAGTTTCACCACATTTATTTCAAACTTTGATACTATCTACAGAATATGGTGATGTGTTCCTTCCTTCATATGGATTCACACAGAGCGAGGTGGTGATCAAGAAGCACACACAGGAGGGGAGCCACAATTTTGTCTTAGCTTTGAATAAATGGAGAGGCCAAAATCAATCAGAATAACAAGTTAAAAACTAAATAAAAGTTTAGACAAGAAGCACACAAAATTCAAATTTGACAATATTCTCAAATAGTTAAAGAGATAGAAGGTTTTATTGAGGGGTTTTAAGCCTTTCAGGAAATTGAAGGCCTTATTGAGGTAATAATATGGAAATATTAACAAAATGAAGGGCTTATCGAGGAAACAAAAACCCTAGGTTCAATTTTATTTTAAAAAAAAAAACAGTGTGATGTATCTCCCAAGTGTTAAAACTCATACTCAATTTAAGAGTAAAAGCTTAAAACCAAGAGAGAATACAACCAAGGGAAAACCAAAGGAAAGTGGCACGTAATATGTTGGTTGTGAGGTAACAAACACGTGAGGAAGGAATGAAATTTAGAATCAAATGATCCTAAATGAAAAACAAAAGGAAACTTGATGTATCTTCAAGGGATTACGGTGTATATGTGAAGGATAGAAGGAAACCAAGCTAAACACTTCAAAAGCACAACTCAAAACAATGAATTATACACGACATGAGGGTCGCACGGTCATGCTCTTAGGCACGGCAGGCCGTGCCACTTTGCTGGTTCGTGATGCCATGTTTTCTTACTTTATACGGTTGAGTTGGATTTGGGGTTTGCGATGGAAGTTAGACTATTAGAGGTAGTCTAAGCCTTGAATAAGCATGGGAATGAATATGTGATTGGCTTGTGTTTGGGAGCAAGTGGAAGGGAATCAAGATAAGATTTATTAACTCAAGATTAAGCTAGCAAACTACCCTTAATTCTCTTTGAATACTTGAAGATTATCACGGTAGATGGATAGTTCTAAAGTCAATGTTTGGATACAGAAACACCACCAAACTCAAGTTTAGAGCCCTTAAACTATGACTAAGATATAGATATCACCACTTAATCAAGTTTAAGACTATACTTGATCACTACCTTAACCGGCCTAGTTAAGGATAAGCAAGTTTAGTATTTGGTTGCACTAAGGCACGAAAGCACAAAGCTCTCAAAAGGGTTTTCTTCCAAATCTGATATGTCTTTCAAGGGGGGCCGTGTACATGCTTAAATACAAGGCAAGCAAGCACACACACAAGCACCTAGACTTTACCCTCCTAGTGAGGAAAGGTATTAAGCACTAATATAATCCGGTTAAGCTTAATCTAAGTACAAAGCTTGTTTAAACTAATTTAATACAATCAAATCATAAAGTAAACTAGTACTAATGCTTATTATACATTAATCAACTCATAATCAAGCTAAAACCAACCAGAATGCTTGCTTTCCCATTGGATAGCCGAAAAGTGCAACTTCCTTTTTGTCTAGCCAATAACATGTAAGAGACAACTTCTTTTTACTGCTTGCTCCTTATTGGTCGCCCTTTCCAAGGTTGCAGCCCATCATTGTTGCCTAGGGACATGTGCCAAGCTTTGAAGAGCGTTCCAATCAGCATTGGAAGGTAGGAAACTCTTTGTAGAAGGCAAAACCCAACCGTGCTACTGAACGGGTTTGAGGACAGTTTCTGGCCGGTTTTTAGGACTAACTTTAAGCTTATCAAAAGTAATGGTTTTCAGGCCATGGGGGGTAATTTTGGGATGTGTATAAACCCCCCCATAAAGGAATCAAGTTTATAGCATGTCTAAGTAAGGTAATTTAGCTTAAACATTTAACCGTGCAGATTGGAACCTAATCTGACTAGTTTGACAAAATCCCTTGATCTCCCATCCTCTTGTTGGTATGATTGAAATCTAATGCTTGTACCTGAAAGTAGACTTCATGAGGATTCCAAAAACGTAAAAATTTAAGACTTAAGCTATTATATAGCTTAAGTTATGAAAAGAACAAAATCGTGCATAATCTGGTCCTGCTAGGCAGTTTGGACACTTTGGGTTTCTTTGATAACTTGAATGGGCAAATGAAGTTCAAATGGGTTGAAACTTTTTTTGTTGGAAAGCTTACTTCTGGAACTTCAACCAGACTGAAACATGTTAGACTTAATCCCTTAGAAGGGTTGAGGAATTAAGCATACAAAAACGGGTTAGCTGTTGGAATTAACACTTGCCCTGTAGTTTCAATGCTTAAGCAAAAGAAGGAAGATTTATTCATCCTTTAAACACCAAAATGAAATTATTTAATTGATTTGCTTCTTTTTAAATCAAAGGGCATAGAGGAATCTCTATCATCCTCCCCTTGTTAAAAAAAAGAATTGTCTACAAATCTGATTAAGTAATTACCTTCCCTTTTTGAATCAAGTTTGTCTGAAATAAAATCAGCCAATCAAACAAGTCTCTTTTGAACTTAGAGACTTTTTTCTTTACCTTCCCCTTGCTGATTGGAATGGTGGATGAAGGGGACTCCTTGAACATGCTTTGAACCACTTTCTCACATGCTCTTAATTTAGGATTAGGAGCTGTAAGTAATGGTTTTGGAGTGAACTGACAGAAGGTTTGTTTGAGTGCCTTGGGTGTGGGCGGAGTGGGGAAAAAGGTTAATGGTTCACCAAAGGTAATGAAAAGAATACTTAGATTCTCCTTGCCTTTTGGTGGGTGGCGAGTATCTAGGGTGAGCATGGAGCCTTCATCTGCTTCTAACACGACTTCTTCAAGATCATCTCCATCATGTTCTTCAACTTCTTCTTCTAATTCAACCTCGTCGGTTGCCTTTCCATTCAGCCAAGGTAACATACCTTCAGTTTGTACAATCTGATGCTAAGTGACCAAAGCCTTGACACTTAAAACACCTTGGAATACCTTTAGGAAGGGTTTTAGGTGTGGGGTGTAAGGGTAGGCTTTGCTGTGAAGCTTGGTTCTTTTATGGTGTGGGGAAGTTGGGTGCCGTGGGTTTAGGGGTGAAAGATGAACTCCCCTTGTTCATGGTTTGTTCATGTGGTGAGGACTTTGGATTTTCGTGCCTTGGGAGCTGTTTAGTCTTCTTTTGCTACTCAACCTTGTGAGATAGCACACAAACTTCATCAAAAGAAGTGTAAGCTTACAAATCAACAACATTAGCATACCTAGGATCAAGACCTCCTAAGCACCTAACAATTGTTTGTTCTTCTGGTTCTTGTAAGTCACACTTGATTATAAGCTTTTCAAATTCACAAGTGCATTCTTCTACACTCAGATTACCTTGGTTCAAGTGGTGGAGTTGAGAGTAACAATCTTGAACATAGGAAGGAGGAAGAAACCTAGCTTTGAGCTTTGATTTCATCTTCTCCTAAGTTCTGATTTTGGACTTCCTTTCTCTTACTCTTTTGGCACACAAGTTAGTACACCAAAGAGAAGCATACTTATGAAGCCTTAAAGCAATCAGCTTCACTTTCTTATCTTCTAGGATGTCTTTGTACTCAAAAATTCTCTCAACCGTGTGTAGCCAATCCAGGAACTCTTCAGGATCAAGCTTACCTTCAAATTCTGGAATTTCAACCTTGAAATCGCTTGTACTAGCTTGAATCCGTAAGTCTGATCTTGTCATGCTTAAGGGTTCATCCTCACTAGATGAATCCAAAGTATGACTAGACACTTGTTCTTGCCTTTTGGAATCAGATTGGAGTGGTTCTTCATTAGCTTGTTGCTTTTGCTCCAAAAATGCACCAAGCTGTTTTCTAAGATACTCGTTTTGAGCCTTAGTTTCTTGCTCACGTTGAGCCTCTTCACTAAGGACCCTCATTAGTATCTCATGCTGCTTCATTAGTGCTTCAAACCTCTCCCCCAAATTCATACTTGTACCAAAACTCATTGTGCAACCGAATGTGGATGGGGCTAGTTTGTGGGATGTGTTTAGGTGGCTTTCAGGCATGTGGGGGTTGAATTCAGGCCAAGATGAAACTTGTTCTGATACCAAATATGATGCATCTCCCGAGGGTTAAAACTCAAACTCAATTTAAGAGTGAAAGCTTAAAACTAAGAGAGAATACAATCAAGGGAAAACCAAAGGAAAGTGGCACGTAATATGTTGGTTGTGAGGCAACAAACACGTGAGGGAGGAATGGAATTTAGAATCAAGTGATCCTAAATGAAAAACAAAAGGAAACTTGATGTATTTTCATGGGATTATGGTGTATGTATGAAGGATATAAGGAAACCAAGCTAAACACTTTAAAAACACAACTCAAAATAATGAATTATACACGGCGTGAGGGTGGCACGGTCGTGCTCTTAGGCACGGGCAGGCCGTGCCACTTTGCTGGTTCGTGATGCCATGTTTTCTTACTTTGCACGGTTGAGTTGATTTGGGGTTTGCGATGGAAGCTAGACTATTAGAGGTAGTCTAAGCCTTGAATAAGCATGGGAATGGATATGTGATTGGCTTATGTTTGGGAGAAAGTGGAAGGGAATCAAGATAAGATTTACCAACTCAAGATTAAGCTAGCAAACTATCCTTAATTCTCTTTGAATACTTAAAGATTATCAAGGTAGATGGATAGTTCTAAACTCAATGTTGGGATACAGAAATACCACCAAACTCAAATTCAGGGCTCTTAAACTATGATTAAGATATAGATATCACCACTTAATCAAGTTTAAGGCTATGCTTGATCACCACCTTAACCGGCCTAGTTAAGGATAAGCAAGTTTAGTATTTGGTTGCACTAAGGCACAAAAGCACAAAGCTCTCGAAGGGGTTTTCTTTCAAATCTAATATGTCTTTCAAGGGGGCCGTGTACATGCTTAAATACAAGGCAAGCAAGCACACACAAGCACCTAGACCTTACCCTCCTAGTGAGGAAAGGTACTACACACTAATACGATCCAGTTAAGCTTAATCTAAGTACAAAGCTTGCTTAAACTAATTTAATACAATCAAATCATAAAGTAAACTAGTATTAATGCTTATTATACATTAATCAACTCATAATCAAGTTTAAAACAACCAGAATGCTTGCTGAATTCCCATTGGATAGCCGAAAAGTGCAACTTCCTTTTTGTCTAGCCAATAGCATGCAGGAGACAACTTCTTTTTGCTACTTGCTCCTTATTGGTCATCCTTTCCAAGGTTGCAGCCCATCATTGATGCGTAGGGGCATGTGCCAAGCTTTGAAGAGTGTGCCAATCAGCATTGGAAGGGAGGAAACCCTTTGGAGAAGGCAAAACCCAACCGTGCTGTTGAACTGGTTTGAGGACAGTTTCTGGCCGGTTTTTAGGACTAAGTTTAAGCTTATCAAGAGTGAGTTGATTTGATTTTCAGGCCATGGGGGGCAATTTTGGGATGTGTATAAACCCCCCCAACAAACAAATCAAGGTTATAGCATGTCTAAGTAAGGTAATTCAGCTTAAACATTTAACCGTGCAAATTGGAACCCAATCTGATCGGTTTGACAAAAGCCCTTGATCTCCCATCCTCTTGTACGTATGATTGAAATCTAATGCTTGGACCTGAAATTAGACTTCATGAGGATTCCAAAAATGTAAAAATTCAAGACCTAAGCTATTATATAGCTTAAGTTATGAAAAGAACAAAACTGTGCATAATCTGGTCCTGCTGGATAGTTTAGAGACCTTGGGCTTATTTGCTAATTTGAATGGACAAATGAAGTTCAAATGGGATGAAACTTTTTTTGTTGGAAAGCTAACTTCTAGAAATTTAACTCCAACGAAAAATTTTAGACTTAAACCCTTAGTATGGTTAAGGAATTAAGCATACACAAACGGGTTAGCTGCTTGAATTAACCCTTACCCTGCAGTGTCAATACTTAAACAAAATAAGGATGATTTATTCTTCCTTTAAACACCAAAATGAAATTACTTAATTTTTTTGCTTCTTTTTAAATCAAGGGCATGGAGGGATCTCCATCACAGTGTCACTTTTCCAGCGAGGGGCCCATGAGATATGCTGGTCTTATGAAATTCCGATGAGGCTCCGGTAATAGGAGGTGGAAACGGGTAATGCAACCTTTGAATTATCAACAGTCAGGGGATACAGATTTGGGTGGAGGGAGACGCAGAACGATGGTGGTGGCACGTGATTTCTAGCGAGTGTTGCAGCATCAGTGAGAGATAAGGGAAGGAAATGGACGCTGATGGAAGGAGTGTGGCTGGGCAAGAGCTCCATGCTGGTTTGCATTGGTGGCCGAGCCCAATGTAGAGAGAGAGCGTAAGACCCGCCTTCGTTATTTTTACATTGAGTTGCCTACCTTTTTACGTTATAGAATTGTATTTTAGTGACTGTTTGAGTTAAATGTTTTTCGATGTGCTTTTGGGTGCTATAATTTTAATAAAAAGGGATTATTATTGTTATTATTGATTTCAAAGTTAATTTGTGCTATTTGCGCCTTTAAATTACATTGATAACTTGATTTAGTCATTATTCGATTTATTTAATCATTTCCTGAAAACGATTAGGTTTTCAACCTTAGAATTAGTTCGTCGTTTATCGAATCAAACCTTTATATATTTGGGAACGAATAGTCAACAGAAGGTCGCTGAACGATCGGGTTAGAATAGGAGGTTGCGGGGTTGGATTAGTGGTTTTAGTTGAATGAGTTATTAAACCAAGAAACAAAAACAAAAAAACATAAGGGGGCCGAAGCCCCTTTCTGGGTCAGGCAGAATAGCACACACAGGGGGGGTTTTCTCTACCCCAACCCCGACCACCCCACATAGCAGAGAGAGAGAGAGAGGAGGGGGGACGATGGCCGGCCGGCGACAGCCACGGCAACGCCCGGGTGCGGCCAGGCCACGACCGTGGCCCTGGTGGAAAACATGGGAAAGAGAGAGTGAGAGAGAGGGGCTAGACAAAGGAAGGAGGAGAGAGAAGGCGGCCGTTCAGACGACGGGGGCGACGACGCCACTCCGGCGACCACCTGGTTCGCACAAGCACGTCGCGACCCCCTCTTTGGCCCACTGAAACCAGAAAGGGAGAGAGGAGAGCCGCGGCCACAGGGGTCACGGTGGTGAGACGCCGGCGAAGGCGAGCCAGAAGGGAGGACGACGGGCGCCGGCAAGCAGGGAGGAAGGGAAAGGAGGTATCTCGGGCGGAGCACGAAAAATCAAGGCTTGGGTTGAGCCCTAACCACCGTGACCACCACCTTAACCATCACCGATGTGGTGTGTCCTGATAGATGGCCAGAGACTAGGATCGAGCGAGGGAAGAGGCAGAACGAAAAAGAAATTCCAAGAGAACCGAGTGGCATACATCCAAACCGAACCCTAGGTCGGCTCATTAGCGTGGAATCGAGGTGGGTGTTCTCGCCTCCTAAGTTAATATTATTTTCGAAACTGATTTTCAGCAGAATGATATTGCATGCTAAGTTAGGGTTCGTTAGTTTTGTTAGAAATGTCAAGTAACGAGGTGTTCATGTTTAGGCTTGAGTTATTCAGTTGATTGGTGCCTGAGGTTGTAATTCAATGTAAAATATGTGTGTTTAACTTCAATTCGAGTCAATGAATATAAACCATGCCTG